>PVLA01008823.1:0-83569 GCA_004027455.1 Hydrochoerus hydrochaeris | reverse complement strand
ACAGTGATATATGTGCACCCATGTTCATAGCTGCACAATTTGTGATAGCTAAATCCTGGAAACAACCAAGATGCCCATCAACTGCAGAGTGGATGAAAAAGATGTGGCATTTTTATACAATGGAATATTACTCAGCTATAAAAAAGGATGATCTTGAGACCTTCATAGGCAAATGGAGACAACTTGAGACTATCCTCATTAGTGAATTAAATAAGAATCATATTTATAAATATCATATTGTGTCTCTAGTGTAAAAAGTAAATAAGAACTACAAGTGTAATAAAACCAAAATGTGTAATTGCCATTGTAAAAAAGAGAGGAAAAGAAAGTGCTCTAAGGGATATAACTGCATGTAAGTTTGAGTGTGTAAAATAGATGACCATATTGCTGAATCTTTGTTGGATCTTTGAGCAAAACTGTCTGTAGTCTGACTGTTTGAATGTTTATTATGTACCCTTTAACTTTGTAACTTGAACAACTACATGCAAGATGACAATACGTAATTTACAAATTACTGATTTCTTAGTGGGGCTTTTTCTCATTCTCCTTTCTCTTTCTTTCTTTTAGACTTCTGTATTATTGCTACCCTTTTTTTTTCTTTTTTGCTTCTCTTTAAATAAAATTTTAAAAATGTATAATTGCTATTGTTAAAAAAAAGAGGAAATAGGAAGTACTATAAAAGATATAGCTGCATGTATGTTTAGGTGTGTGGGATTGATGACCATATTTCTAGGTTCTTGTTGGTTTGTTGAACAGATCTGTTTGCACTCTCACTGCTTTAGTGCCTACTTTGTGTGCTTTAATCCTGTAACTTGAATAACTATTTCTAAAAGAACAATGTGTAATGTATCAACTAGTGATTTCTTACTATTTATTTTCTTTTCTTGAAATTCTGTAATATTTCTACCTTTTTCCTGTTTTTTTCTCTTTAAATAAAAAAATGAAAAAAAATTCCTAGTTTATGTCTTTTGTTTCATTGTTTCTGGTATTATATTTTTGTTTCTTCCTTTTAGCTTCTTTGGGTTTATTCTGTTATTTTTTCACTATTTAAATTCGATACTTAACTTTTTATTTTACAGAGGCATTCTACTAAGTAATCAGGGATCTAGTAATTCTAACCGCACAAAAACTATTTTAGACCATGAACTAAGAAACATTTACCATCCCCAGTATGCTAGCCATACTAAAAATTGACAGAAAAATGTGGGACAGAGGAAAATTACAAGCCTAGTTCTATATACAAACGCATAGGTACAAAGCTTCTAAACAAAATTTAGCAGGAATTAAAAAATGACAAAATGACCAAGATAAGCTTTACTTAGGGATTTCATTTAATAAGAAGTCAATTAATATAATTTTCCATGATAACTAAAGAAATAAGAAAAAAGAGCATGTGGTAATGTCTATTGATACAGAAAAATAATCATTAAGAACATCATCCAGTACCAAAACCAAAACAAAAACATCATCCATTACTTACAAAAATTCTTAGCAAACTAAGAAAGCAAGAAATTTTCTTTGCCTGATATGGTGTGCACAAAAACTACAAAGCAAATATCATAATAGTGAAACATTAAAACTATTCCTCCTTCAAATCAGGAACAACAAAAAGGAGCTGCTATAACCACTTCTTTTCAATACTGTACTAGTTATCCTAACAAATGTTGCAAGGAAAGAGAAACGGAGAGTATAAGGATTTGGAAGAAAAAAATAAAAATTAATTGTTCACAGATGATGTTATGATCTGTACAAAAAGTTAAAAAAAAACCTAGACAGAGAATTTGACAGTTTGCTGTATTTTTTTTAAATCTACAAAAAGCAATTACATTTATATAAAATAGCAATAGCAATCCACAGAAAATGTAAAATAAAAAAGAGTTCCTAAATGTATAACATACCATAAAATAAACATGACAAAAATGTATCTGATTTTCTGTGAGACAGTAAAATATTTGGCAGTGTATATAAGCATGGGAAAGCTAAATAACTAAGGAGGAATAGGATGTTTATGGAGAAGTAAATTTTATATTGTAAACATATTACTATTTATTTTGATGCAATTCTAATGAAAATTCCAAAGGTATTTTGTGTGACTTGAAAAGCTGACTAAAGTATTTGTTGATAATAGGAAAAGCAAGAATAACCGAGACATTTCTACTAAATAACTATGAGCAAGGATTCATTTTATTATTGCCAAGAACTATTTGAACCTATAGTAACTGAAGCAATATGTTATAGACCAGTGGAAAATTAGAGAATCTGTAAGATACATTTCTATGGAGGAAGAACCATTCCAAGGACCTTCACACCCTTGCAATAGTGTCACATGGCAAGAAGTAGATTTCCATTGTGTTTCAGCAAATTAATATTTTTGCATCTAATTTTTGGTACGGTGAACCTACTATAATGCAACTTTTATTGCTTTAGTGATTGTCCTATGAAATTTGATATGTAAAAAAATAGCATCAATATGTGAGTTGTTACTAATCATTTGGAAAAAACAAAAGCATCAGAGTTCTTTTACTTTAATCATCATCCTCCTAATATCATGATTCTGTTTTTTTAAGACATTATGTTATTGTTTTCATAATCAGTGTTTTAGATTACCTACATATTTACTAATTTGTTCAGTTTCTTTTTTAAGAAAATCTTTCATTTTAAAAGAGTTTAAAATATAAAAAAGAAATGTAAGCAATAAAAATATTCAATCATGAGGGTTTCTAAGCTTAATTCATCCTCAGCTAAACTGGGAGACAACTCAGATATTCCTGAGCCACACAAAATACCAATAATTAGTACATTTTTATACATTACCCATTTGAATACATAACTCAGTGAGCAACAATGAGTTCATTTATATAATAATTAACTATCATCATTATTTAGCAATCTGCTATAATAGAGAAAATATAAAAACCTATAAAGTTGTATTCATTTAATATACAATTGCTGACCAAAAAATTCATAATTTGGTACTTAAAAAATATAAAGTTCCACCAGGAGTGATGGTGCACGCTTGGGAGGCTGAGGCAAAAAGATTGCAAGTTCAAGCCCAGTTGGGCAACATAGGCACTTTGTCTGCTCAGTTTTTTTTCTAGAATATAACATCATTCTTTCATCTTAGTGTATGTTTTCTGTCCACAATATTTTCTTTACAAACCCATTTATGGGGACTTCCATTGGTGCCAAATTCTCAGTATTTGGAAATTTCTTTATTATGCCTACAGTCTTTTTGTCCAGGAGGAGGATTCAATTAGACAGCATTTTACAACTTTACAAGACACCAAATGCATCAAAACCAGGGTGCAGTGAGACCTTCATCAGTATACCCTCCAACAACAAATTTCCTGCAGGTAGAGTGAAGTGGAGACTTGTGCCAGAGCTCTTTGCTCTACTCTCAGAAAAAGGCAGACCTCAGGTGGGGAAGAGACATGGCACTAGCTCTCAGATCCCTCCATAACAAGCCAGGAGCTTAGTTTAACTGAGAGCAAGATTGCATTTATGTCGAATCAGGGAACCTGATCACCTAGTGGTGGGAAAGGACTACCCATGGCATGAGTGTGAGAAGACTCCATTGTACCCCACCCGGAAGAAGAGAAACGGAGTTTCCCACCAAGGTCCCTGATGACGCCTCGTCGTAGCATGACTTTGATTTCTCTCATTCACCTGCTCAGGAGCCAGATTTCTAGAAACTGAGCTAATGCTGGCAAGAATTAGTGGGTGCCATCTAGAGACAGAACACATTTTCATAATCTCCTAGATCTGGCTTCTTGCCTTGTCAACATATACTGTTGCTGCCACCTAGCTTTAACCAGATTTAACCACCCTGTTGGCCTGCAGAAAGCTGTTTGCAGCAGCGAGAGGCGGTAGGAACACTTAATAGAATAAGGTAAAATGTGCCCTTTATCTTGCCACCTTTGGTTTGCCTTCCATTTTCAAGAACTGTGTACAATAATGCCACACCCAGACTAGGTCACTAATAGCAAAGTTCTTAAAAGCAGAAGAGAGAAGAGACCTACTCAGATCTTATACTAAAATAATTTTTCATCCATTTAAGCACTAGAAATTCTTAAGGAAGGCTATGAGCTTTGTTTAGCTTCATGAAAAGACTTTTCCAAACAAGACTAAATCCTACCATCACCTGGAGCATGTGTTTAAATTATAGATTCAACTTCAACTTTAGTGTACATAGAGAGTGTTGGCCTATAGAAAAATATGCAAGCCACATATGTACTTTTACATTTTTCTAGTCATTACATATTTTTAAAAGTACAGAATCGAGACTCTAGCTCAGTGGTAGAACTTTTGCCTAGCATGTACAAGGTTCTGGGTTCAATCCCCAAAACTGCAATCAATCAATCAATGGAACCAAGTAAAAGTAATTGCAATACTATGTTATTTAAATCAACCACTTATTTAATTTTTAATAATGAGTTTATTTAAATATACTTGTCTTGATTTTAATAGAGTCCACCAAAAATGCATACATACTTGAGGAAAAGAAAAATAGTATAATGTTTCTTCGACAGATTGGCAACCCTAGAGAATGTTGTGTATCACAGAAAATCCACCACATTGCTGGCCCTTAAAGAAGGCATTGAAAATGCATGTACGGCAATCTCAGTGACTAAGGTTACCCAAGCAGCAACTAGCCATACTCATAAATGTCTGGAAGCTAATGGCTGCCACTTTGAGCATCTCTTATAATTGTAGAGGCCAAAGGTAACTTGTGTTAATGTCATGATGTCTCAATAAATTTAGTTTTAAAATATTTACATAAGTTTTTCTTTCCCTGAAATCTGTATGCATTTTTGGAAGACTGTATATTTATTAAAAATAAAATATTTCCCTTATATATCCAAAATACTATTTTTAAATTTGCGCAATAAATAATTTTACTTATTTGTTGGGCATGGGAGTGCAAGCCTGTAATCTCAGCACTCAGGAGGTTGAGGCAGGAGGACTGTTGTGAGTTCAAGACCAACCTGGGCTACAAAGTGAGCTCAAGACCAGCCAGAACTGCACAGTGAGACCCTGTCTCCAAAAGACAAAAAATAATAAATAAATAAATAAATAACTTTACTAACAATATGTCTTAAAATTCTTTTTGTAGTTTATACTTATGGTATCTCATAGTTTAAACTAGCCAGATAAAAAGCTGCTACTCCTCTGGACAAGTGTGTTTCTGGGAGAAGATCCTAAAAAATCCATAGGTTTAAAGCATCTCAGGTAATTCTTACCAAGTTTAGAAGATGCTGCTTTAAGGAAAGGTGAACACTAAACAGTGAACTTTTTTAGTACATGTTTGCAGCATATAATGATCATAATTATCTTGGGGAGTTAGAACATGTACATAACATGTCTTATTTCTTTTTTCTGTCCCCTCCCCCTCCCTTTCCTCCATGCTCGCTCCAATTCTTAGTCCCCTTCCCATTTACAAAATCTCTATTTTCATTTGTTTCTTCAAATGCATATCTTTCCTCTTCCCTCCCTTTTCATTCATCTGTTGTTTCCTTTCCCATTTGAGAAAGATCTCTGTGTTTTATCTTTTGTTTTGCTCTTTATTTATATTTTAGTTTCTCATGTAAGAAACTGATATTTAAGCTTGTGTGTTTGATTTATTTCACTTAATGTTATGGTCTCAAGGGACATCCATTTACCCATGAATGACACGTGTTTCTTCTTCTTTATAGCAGATTTTATTCCACTGTGTATAAATACCACGTTTTATTTATCCGTACATCTGTGGGTGAGTATATAGGCCTAAACAATGAACTTCTGAGCCAATTTGAGGGCCTCATAGATACATATGAAATGCTGACATGAAAAGGATCTTACAAGTCACAGTTACCCTGTCACAAAGGAAAAAGCACAAGTAACTGATTTGTTAAGTTTGTGTAGTCTACTGGAACCAGAATCCAAGCTGTCAGATATTCCGTATTCTCCACCTCCTCCTCTTCCTCCTTCTCCTCTTCCTCCTTTTTCCCCTTTTCCTCTTCTATTACCTACTGGGGATTGAACCAAGGGCCTTTGCACTGAGTTATATCCCCAGCACTCCTTTTTTTTGTTTAAATTTTGAAACAAGGTATATTCTCAGCAACAGTCCTACTCCTGGTACTAAAATCTGTCTTACTTTCTTGTCACAGAGAAAATAACTAAAACTCACAATTTAAAGGAGGAAATGTTTATTTTGGCTCACAGTTTTAGAAGTGTCCCTCATGAGAGTTCTTCCTTCTATCAAAAGGCACTAAGTTGTTGTCAGAAATCTTAAGAGTATGCTCCAGCTCTAACAAGCTCAGAACACCATTTCATGATGACCCTAATATTTCTTTCTAAATATCTGGCTAGCATTACTAACATGGGAAAGAACCCCTAAATTGAGGGAGAAGTCTGAGCCAATCCTTCAGTCAGCATCAAGGACTGAAAAAGATGATGGCCTGGCTGCTGAAAACTGACATCCCAAGGAATTGATGTGATCTGTTAGACTTTACATGGACCATCTGGAAAGTCCTTGCTCTGTTATCATCTGGAACAATAAATCAGGGGGAAGAATTTCTCTGTATTTTCTTAAAGCTGTTGACAGGCCACTTAGGAAATGTTTCCCCAAAATGTGTTGTTATTGCTAGAGAAGGCTTTGCCTTGTCACTCAGGGTAGTCTATGGATCTAGAGCTTGCTAGAAATGCAGAATCTTGGGCTTAAGCATAGATGTATAAATCAGCATCTGTATTTCATGAGGATCCTTAGGTTACTCACATATTAAAGCTTGAGATGTGATACTTAGAGCATGTAGCTATGAGAATTTCTTGATTGGGGACTTTTATAAACTGAATGTGTCTCCTCAGAATTTACATGTTCTAGCACTAATCCCCAATAGTTCAAAATGTGACCATATTTAGAGACATGGCATTTAAAGAGGCAACTAAGGTTAAATGCAGTCATATGTATAGTCTATTCCAATATGATTGGAGTTCTTATAGAAATAGGAAGTAGGGATGCACATGCACAGAGAGAAGCCATAGTCAGAAGGTACTGTCTGCAATCCAAGGAGAAGCCTTAGGAGAAATGAGCCCTACAAACACCTGAATCTTAGACTTCAGCCTCCAGAATTGAGAAAATAAATTTCTGTTGTTTAACCCATCCACTCTATATTGTTAATTTATGGAAGCTTTAGCAAACTCATATGGGGCCTCTGCTAGAATCTAAGTTCCATGACATTTTGCTCACTGATGTTTCTTCCCATTATGCAGCAGGGACACAGTTGTTGAGTTTTGAAAACATGAATCCCAGCCAGGTGTGGTGGCATGTGCCTGTAATCTCAGCACTTTGGAAGACTGGGGCAGGAAGAAGCTAAGTTTGAGCCCAACCTGGGTAATTTAGCAGGACCATGTTTGAAAAATAATAACAAAAAAGAGGCACTGAGGGTATAACTTTGTGTGAAGGCCCTGGGTTCAATCCCTAGACTCTCTTCTTCAAAAATCCCCACAATTTGGTATGATTAATTCAAGGGCATGTACATAAAATATCTCTTTGAGAGGGAGTGGCTATAGGGCAGTGATGGCAAACCTCTTACAGACCAAGTACTCAAATTGCAACCCAAAACCCACTTATTTATTGCAAAGTGCCAACTTTGCAATTAAACCTGAATACTGAGGCTTTGGTTTAGAAAAAGAAACTGTTATCCAATGCTTGTCTGCCAGGGCTACTTGGCTCATGTGTGAACAGAGAAGACCTTGTATCTGCACTATGGCACATGTGCCATGGGTTCACCACCACTGTTATAGGATGTTCTCATCTCTTTAATGAAATGCCAAGCCATGTTTTTTCCCAAAGAAAGCTTAAGGACTCTAGAAAACTGTATAACTTTTCCAGTACGTATTTTCTTTTCTTATGCTAACCTCTGCAGCACAGATTTCTGTGTGATTAATTATCTTTTTAATATCAAAGAAAACTATTAAAATATTATTACAAATAGGGTTAATGGGCTGTTGCCTTTGTGGAATTATCCCACAACAGCCCACTAGTGTGAAGATTCAACAGTCTGTTATAAAGATTAAATGCTGCTTTCTTATCTCCTTCATACAAAGAGTCTTCTTTTTGATTTTGCTTGGCTTGGCTTGGGAATTTTCTCACAGCAAGAAACTTCTTAGGTAATTTCTGGGTATAATCAAAAGCAGTCTCCTAATTTGCCCTGCCTGTGAGCCAGTGACAGCCATGTGAAGCCCAGGAGGAGAAACAAGAAACCAATTCACCCTTCCTGTGAGCCAGCAGGCATATGGGCTGGGAGACAAGAACACCGCTCCCCTGCTCCCTGCTGCCCCATAAGCAACAGGATGATCTGGAGGACCACAGCCTGAGTTGATAGCAACTGTGGTCCAAAAACAACTGAATTCTTGTATTGTTTGATTGACTTTGAAGGCCTAAAATCAGTAGTCTGAACATCTATTTAGAGAATAGCAATATGAAATATAGCAACGATGGGGGATTTCTTTCTGTCTTGTTTTTGAAATCCAATATTGTTCTCACTGGTTAGTTTTGTTACATTTTATTGTTTTGCTTTATTTAATGTTGTGTTTTGTTTGGTTTTATTCTGTTCTGTTTTGTTTGTTTTTTTGTGTCTGATGGTATGCGCAGTAATTCTGAAGATGACAGGAGCCATTATGTTAGCATTGTTGATTTCCTATTATCCTATTTTGAAGTTCTATATCACTTTCACTGTTTTGTTTTGATTGACTTTATTGTTTCATTTTGTTTGGTTTTATTCACTTTAAAATAAAATTTAAAATTAATAGGGTTAATGCTTCTCTGGGAAGAAAAAGAGGAATTAGAGCTATTTGTTCATCAAATTCCAGGTTATCTGTAATTATATAGAGGTTGAAAATATATAGAAGCAAATAGACAGTATTTAACTGCAGCTGAAGCGCACCAAACTTACACATGCTCTTGGCAAAGTTATATAAGGGTACTCACTACAGTCTAGGTACAACAACTTGTTAAGTTGCACTCCATTCACAAAGTGGAATGCTTTGCAACTGTGCAAAAGAATGAGACCACTTTATATGTCTTTCATATGGGGCAACTTGACATAAGATGAGGAAAAGACTGTTTTGTGTAAAGGAGAGAACATATGAAATTATATAACCTTGTATATACATAAAGCATTTCTGGAAAAACAAGAGTTGTTCATCTCTGAGGAGAGAGTTTAGTGGTTTAAGATAGAAGGAAGAACTGCTTGCTTTTTGTCATATAACCTTGTGGTTTTTTGCTCATGTTACTTTGGACATGCATTATGTTTTCAATCTAAATTTATGTGAAAATAAATAAATTTATTTATTTAGGCAAAACAGTGCCTAAGCTCCCTCCAGAATAAAAAAAAATCATTCTTATTTCCCAGGTTATTTTCTGTAGTATCTTTCCTCTTTTGTGACACCAAACTCCCAAATCCATGATTAGTGTCACAATGATACCTAGCACCATGACTTATTAGCAGCAAATTTTCTCCTTTCTATTCTTTCAACCTTTCACTAGTCTTTCATCTACCCAAAAGCCCTCCTACCCATACTCTCAGCTTGAGAAATGACTATATTCTACTCCTGTTTTCTCTATCTGTGAAATTGGCATGTTTAAGCATCTCTTTTCCTGAAGAGATGCAACAAACCCCTGTGAAGGTTCAGAGGACATATCATTGCAGCCGCAACCCCAGTAAATGTGGGGCACTAAACTTGGAAATAAACAAAAACTAAAAAATCCTTGGCTGAGGCAAAAGGATTACAAGTTCTAACCCAGCCTGTGCAACTTAGCAAGACCTTGTCTCAAAATAAAATAAAATAAAATAAAATAAAATAGATGGGAGGTTGCTTGGTGCAAACACCCTGGTTCAATCTCTAGTACCAAAAAAAAATTCTTCAAGCATCTTAAATAGCAGTTTCCACCAAATCCTATGTTTACTCAGTGTTAACACTTTGGCCTTTGTTTCTGAAGCCATTAGTGGTGAAATGCAAGTGTGCATCAGCATCTCCCAGAGAACTTATGAAAACACAGATGGCTGGGGCCCACTTTCAGAGTGTCTGATTCAGTAAATCTGGATTGATGCCTAAGAATTTTTATTAATGCCAGGTTCCCAAATGAGACTGCTGGTCTTCATCTGGCTACCCCATTTAGAATCCAAGAATTTCAAGGAATCAGTCTAAGGCACTGACTTTCACCAAAAAGCTTTACTAATTCTTTAAAATGTTTATGTTCTTAAAATCTTTATCATAAAAAATGCTCACATGGAAGAAAATTTGCCTTAAAAACAAAAAGCAGTAAGACAAATTACTGGCTATGGCACCTATTCTAGACCCAACCACTTGCCATTTTATTGGCTCTAATTCCTAATAACCCTCATTATCTAAGTCCCTAGGGCACTGCATCTAGAATGTCATAGGAGGTGGAGGAAAATGTAAAATGTGCCCTCAATGGCTTTACCAAGGGACAACTGAGAGTAAAAAAGGGAGAAGGAAATGTGATCAGACAGTGAACCATTTCACCTCGTGACCTTCAAGCTTCTTAACTTTGACCCTTTCATGCACAGGGCATTATGGGACCTCTATGGAGGACCATCCAGCTCAGCCAATGGGCAAAGCAGGGAAGACTGGGGACCTTCTGAAAGAAGGGACTTGAATCCTCAATGCACCCTAGAGGGTGAGTTGGAATTGAGCAGGCAAAGAGAAGAGGGAAAGGTACACCATGTCAGAGAACAGCAGGTAAAGAGATGTAGAGGCTACTGCAGGAGTCTAAGCAAAGCTGTATTTCATCAGAGCACTAGAAGAGAGGTGTTGGGCATTGTGGCACACACCTATAACTCAGAAGGCTGAGACAGGGGAATCACTGTGTGTTTGAGGCCAGTCTGGGCTACATAGTGAGTTCAAGGTCAGCCTGAACTACATAGAGAAACTGTGTCTTAAAAAGACAAAAAAAAACCAGAGCTGTAAAAAAGATCAGAGAAGTGGGATTGTTGGAGATTGTATCACGGAGGGTGTCTTAGGCTCTCTCTCAAGTTTGGACTTGATCCTGCTAACAATGGGAAGCCACTGACTGATTTTGAAACAAAAATATAACATGCTCAGGTGTTCATTTTATGAGATCATTGGTTAGTGTGAGGAGCAATTGTTTGGCTTTTCTAGTAGTCCAGGCTGAAGTGGTGATGAGCTCTGGTAATTCAGAATGGTGACAAGGAGGGAGAAGAAAAGAGGAAGAGGGTTTAGGAAATCTCAGGAGGCAAAATCTGTAAGGCCTGGGGACTGACTGGAGGCTGACTCTCTCAGGGGCTGTGTGGAGGTAGCACCTCCACCTGAAGTAGAGGGGAACAAGGGCCAGAGCTTGTTTGGAAGGGAAGATGTGCTCAAGTCATGGTTGCCTGAAGGCTTGAGTTTATCACCCTACTTGATGAATCATTTTCCAAATTCTCTATTAAAGAAAACAGTCAGTATATATCATACTTTAGAATGATTTCATTTTAAAAAGTCAAAATGGAAGATTCAAACTCCTAAAGAACCAGCTGCAAATTTCTACAAAATTATGACATGTGAATTCCTTCACTCCCTAAATCAGAGAAGTGAGGAATTTCTATGATGTGACTATAACTTCACAGGAAGTGAGTTACATTAGTCAGACAGCTTGTCCATCAAGAGTTTATAAGAGTCTTTAGGGACTCAGAAATTGTTTTATGCATCTAAATTGCTACAAAAATGTTTTGGAGAAGCTTTTGCCTTAGCTCAGCTTTTCAATGAATCGCCCGGGGCAGAGGTGAATGTGATCATCTTCTTAGAACACAAGTGGATTTCCTAGAAAAAGAGCAGCAGGGAACACCATGACCAGAATTGCCTCATGCTCTCGGGACCATCGATTCACCACCCCAATCACTTGAGAAAATAAACCAAACTCCATGTCCAGCGAGTGAAGGACAGAAGGATAGAGTTACTAGGGCTTCGAAGCCCTGTCACTAGTTAGGGCAGCTGCAATGTTTAGCACCAAACACTGTAAAAAAAGAAAATAGGGCTCACAATGTTGCAATATTATAGGATGTAGAGCATCATCATCAGTGTTGGTTACATTTGACAACCTTCAATGTGGTGTTGCAGAACTAGTTATTTGTTAAAGATTCCATTTTAAAATAAGCCTTACCCCTTAAAATGAAGGGAGGAGTGTGAACATTGGGATTAATTGGGAGACTGAGAAAGGCCCAGTGGTTAAGCCTCCCTCCTGAGAGTCTGATGTTGATGATCAGGGATGTAGCCTGGGCATCGGGATTTTTCTTGTCCCTCTGATGTTTTAAAAGTGTAAGCAGGGTAGAAAAGCAATGCAGTGAAGTTACACTTTGACACTTTAAAAGGATTTTTCATAGCAGAAATTAATGATGTCCATTTGACAAAACATATGTAATTGAAGTTACAAGATCTGAAAACATTTGAGTTAGGACAAAGCCAAAAAAAGAAGAGAGGAAAGAAGAAAGAAGAAAGAAAGAAGAAAGAAAGAAAGAAAGAAAGAAAGAAAGAAAGAAAGAAAGAAAAAGAAAGAAAGAAACAAAACTCCCATTTTTGCTCAAAGATGCCCATCTGTGCTAAGCCCAGGAGCAGATCAGACAGCTAAGCCACCAGCTACCAGTATGCACTCCAACTACCAGTCAACTCGCAGCATGAGCTTTTCTCTCATTAGTGGAGCAGAATGCACTAAATTTCAAAAAATAAGATTCCATCTGGTTGTCACCAGCTTGTCCTGGGAATTAAGTGTTTGGCACCACTCTGCGCACTTTATGTTTGCTAATTTATTTAACTCCCTTATATAACCCCACTTCACAGATGAGGAAGCAGAGGTACAGAGAGACCAGAAATAGAAGAACTGAGATTAGAACCCAGAACCCTAGAGTTTGTACTTTTGACCCCAGCACCTTACAACTTGTAGCTTTACAGCAGAGACTCTAAAAGAGAAGGCTGGGAGGAGATAACGTGATGCTTGCTTGCATCTTGAGGCATCATCAGATAACTTGCGGGCATGGCAGGGGTTACAGGTATCAGCCAGATCATCACTTGCAAGAAAAGTTAAGGCAAAGCCACAAACATGCCACCAAGAATTAGAGCAAGAAAAATGCCACAGTGTAGGATATAGATTAGTGGGACAACATTTTTCCAGCATGTGTGAGGGTTCTTGGTTTCCATCCCAGCATCACTTGCCACCAAAGAGGGAAAAAAAGGCTATAAGAAAGCATGAGTGAGGCCTCTAAGGATGACAGGTGCAAAGATGCTGGGACCTTGTATTAGAGGCAGAGTTGAATGACAGGGTGGGGTCCTCTCCACTCACTAGAGTAGAACTCAATGCACTCACACCACACATGGTGATCTGAGCTCCAGAGGGGGCATTTCCAGGTGGGAAAGGCAGCTAACACTGTTTCCAAGACCTGAATTTTCCCTCTCTTTTGCACTTTTGTCATGTTGATACGTATTGCTGTCCCGCACCCAGCCCCATCTGAGCCCTTATCTTTATCCCCTTTTACAACTCCAGCCAAACAAGAAGAAGAGTCTTTTTTCCTCTTTGATTTTTTAATTTGGTTATTGTTGTTGTTATTGTTGTTGTTATTGGCAAGTTGAGGCACACCGTCACTTTGAAGAACTTCGAGCTTAAGAATAAAGAGAAATAATATATTGGAGTAGTATTATGTGAGTATGACAACAGTCAAATTTCCAAGCACCAGGTTTCTGAATTCTATCTGAGTAGAAAGAGCTATACAGACCACAAAAATCTCTTAGATTACATACCACTCTAAACGAAAGGAAATTTTATACAATTAGCTTATTTCCCGTATGGCTCCCTTCTTTGAGCTGAAATAACAATTGGACATTAACAAACATCCTCCTGTCCTTCTTCTACTTACCCACCTACCCATTCATCCAACATAAATTTACTTAGGACAGGTATCATGCTAAAAACTACAAGATCAATGTATTTCTCTGCCTTTCACCACTAGGAACAAGTCTGGTTCTACCTCAATGTATTATCTTTGATGATTATTCTCAATTCTTTACTCCTTTTCTTGCCAATGACCTTAAAGTGCCTCCCAGTAGAATGAAAGAAGTATGTCTCCTTTGACTTTACATTTGGCCCTGTGACTTCCTTTGGCCAATGAAGTGTTAGCATATGCAATATAAGTGAAGCCTATTGATGTTGTAGATGTTTGGTTTATGCTCTTGAACTTCAATTATCCTTCATGGAAAGAACACACCTGGGTAGCTGGTTGCTGTTCCTGGAATAAGCTAATATGGAAGTAGATCTGAATCAGTCTACAATCCAGAGGTAGGCTCTGCTGATCTGAGCCACGCCTAAGAAAAGCATATCCAACATGAGATGTCCAAGCAGAGGAAATAGATGTTTTCAAAGAAAACCATTGAAAGTTGGGGGTTGGTTGCTCTGTAGCATTTTTCAGCAATAGATGGCTAACACACCCTGATAAGTACTACATCGACCAAACAAAAGAGCCTCTCTGTGTGTCCCTACCATACTTTGTTTTCTCTCTAACTACTAAATTTCCAAACAGTTAAGTGTTCATGTCTCAATCCCAGATCTTCTCTCTGATCTACTTTTCAATTTGAGAGCTACAGCCAAAGAAGAGCTGTGGTAATCAATACCACTAATGGATGGCCAACCGCTTTCAAGTAGCAGCTCTTTGCTGACTGCCAGGAGTATCTCTTTATCCCATGTAGGGAAAGCCTCACCAAAGTTAATTGAACACAAAGGCCAAAATACACATTAGAAGTCATACTGAATGGTATTCACTGGTCCTACTGGTCATGAAAAATAAAAATTTTGTACTTAATTCATCCTAAAAGTGGGAAACCTTTCAAAGAGTTTAAGCGGAATAGAGATGTAATGGAACAGTGATGTGATGGAGGAAGTCAGCAGAGGAATTAAGAGAGTGGACTTTGGAATCAGAGAGGCCTGGACACCTAGCCAACACTTGTCATTTGTCAGCTAGGTGACTTGGGGAAAGCTATTCCTGACTTTCAGTTGTGTCTGTAAACTAGGAATAGTATTGACTATTATGTGTAAAGTATCTAGTACAGTGTCTGGTTCAGAGAGTTATTTAACACACAGTAGTGGCTTGTAAGAGGATTTAGGAAGATAGTCTACAGCAGTGTGGAGGAGCTGTTAGTAGGGGAAAGTGAGGCCAAAATACTTATTGAGAGCTTACTGAGGCACTATTTTGAACAGTTTTATAACAATCTCATAAATACTATTATACCCATGATAGAGGTGAAAAAACTCAAGCACAGAAAGATTAACTAATTTTTTCAAGGTCACACAGCTGGTAACCTACAGAACATGAATTTGAGAACAGCAGCATAGCTCTAGAACCCTTGCTCTTAGTGGCCATGTTTATAAACTTTTAAGCAGGAAGGCCCTTTAGAAAGGCAGGTGGGGAGATCATATGAGCCAAGAAACTCTCTGGACTAATGTAGTAGCCAAGGGCATGCAAACTACTATAAGAAGCAGTGCACAAAAACGGTCCAGCAGGCTAACAGTAACCAACTATAGGTTAGAGAGTGTGGGAAGATGAGACAGAGTTCATTCTGCTACATATAGTTTTTTTGCTAATCATGAAACAATAAATTCTCAATTTTGTCTTCTAAGCAATTACATAATCTCCCAAGAAGTTATGAGGAATTTGAGAACCTTGAAGCCTCTATAGAGTAGAGGAAAAATCAACCCCATCTTTGACTGCCATTATTCAGCTATAAGAAGGTGAGTGAACTCTCACTTGACCTTCATTCAACCCAGAGATTCTAATTCTATATTGTCCCAAAGCCATCCACATGAGAAGGGCCTTTGTGTCTAAGTCTCAATTAAATGAAAACATAAATTGATCACAACTCACCACACTTTCCAAAGAATGGCTCCTTCCACACCTGCCCAACTACTTTTCCTTCCTTTGCTGAGTTCACTAAACTTTCCTTATACTAAGAATTTCTAATTTATTCACTTTTAATTTGTTATTACATATCAATTGAATAATGAAAATGTGTTTCTCTATTCTTTCACCTGCAAAAATTGTTTCATTGTCAGGGGTTGGGATTGGACACATTATGATTATTTACATTGCCATTAAAGGAAACTTTTCTTGTACTGGAGATCAGACTCATGTTCTCACCCTTGCCAGGCAGGCATTTATGCTGCTGAGCTAAATCCCCGGATAAAGGAAACTTTTTTTTATTTGATGACTTTTCATTTAGCAGCAGGGCTTTTAGGACAAGTTTATATGTCCTAAATCAGTATATTTTGGCCAGGTAGTGAGAATTCAACAAGTTTTTGGTGCCTGAACAAATGCCTGCAGTGATGAAAGTTACAGGAAGGGTTTAAAGATGGAGGAAAAGGGATGGTGCTACTCTGTATGGAGACAGTGCATAAATTGGACATTATTTGTATTTCACTCTCATTCAGACTCTTAGGAGTACTTGGAAATTCTTCCTCATTAGTCCTTTTATATCAGAGCTTATGAGACCAAAAATAATAATCTTTGTGTTCAGTACTTTAGAAAAACTAAAATGGCAAATCTGCCTGCAGATCTTACTTGGCTATCCAACCTCATGAATTAGGCCAGTACCCATGATTGGATCATATAGTAAAAGGCCCATGTTGAGATGTGCATGTGGTTTTTGAAAGGTAGAAAATGAATCCACTGGAAATAGTTGTGTTGGCACTAATTAGAGCTCTGAGGTATGGGCTACTGTCTGTTACACTGTCCAGAGGTGGATGCTCAGGATGGAGAAGTATATATGGTTGAAAAGAGGCCCTTGGGACGATAGGCAAGGACACATAGAAGTACAGGATTCCTATCCCTAGGGAATGGGTTGATGGGAGGCCACCCAAATAGATAAACATGCTAAAAGCAAATATTTGACTTCATTGGTTTTACTAGAGTTGTCTCTTATTGTAGCATTGAATGTTATTTAGATGGTATTATCCATTGGCTGAAGATTAAACACAAGGCTATAGAGAATTTTTCATCATGATGACATTTGTTGTGATGTAATTTGAATTCTTTGATTGCCTTCATTAGAAGCCTAGGGCTAGACAGTGCTGTGGCAGACACTGTTGGCTGCTTGCCCCAGAAACTCATGATCCCCTTTCTTCCTAACAAATAGGACCCTGAGTTTTGATCAGATATCAGGTAGCTATATTTCAAGGCAGCTCATGATGCCACTCACCCCCAGCTCCAGAGGATGAATATTGAATAGTCAAAGGAAAGGTTATTGGTTTGGAGAAGACCTTGTGACACACAATTCTGGCTAGTGGAACAATGAGGGAAAATCTTTTGGGAAAGATTTTCTTTACTCAAAGAAAAAGACAAAGAGAAACTGCCCTTTCCACTTCCGTCTATGGCTAGTTGAAGAAGTGATAGGAGGACCTGCTATATCCATTTCACAGCTGTGAAGGGCCCAGCATGCAGACCAATGCCAACATGCTGAGGATGGAAGAGCAGAAAGAAACTAGAGTTTTGATCTCTTTAAACTGCTGGATGAACTAACCTTAGAACTTTCTTCCTCTGGACTTGTTACCTGAGGCAATAAAGGGCCTTACTGTTTAAGCCCCTGCTTCTGTGTAGTATGATTGCCTGTGGCATCTGCATCCTTGGAGCTTGTTAGAAATTCAAGATCTTAACCTGTCACAGACCTACAAAATCAGAATCTGTATTTTCGCAAGAAACTCAGGTGGTTCCTAGCCACATTAATGTTTGGGTAACCTTGGCTTAAACTATTTCCAGTTAAGCTTTCTGGTGTTGGCAACTAAAATGGAGACTGAAACCCTTTCATACAAACCAATTTCAAAGATACTGTTTTTATATCATCACCAAGAAAAGGATGCAAAGAGAAGACAGTAGTGTTTCTACTTATGCAATTCTTTACCACCTACTAGAACAGTGTTCTGGTTCGTTATACTGATCTATTCCCAAATTAAGAAGAAATCACTCACAAGCACATTTGCATTTTTTATTCAAGGAGTAATGAAAATAGTTCTTAAACTCACTAAAAATACAGGCTGCACATATTCCTCTTGTCAACACCTCATGTAAACAAGACTAAAAGATATGAGAAATGGAAAGGAAAAGCTGCCAATTTTTAAAAAAATAGCTAAACTATTTGCTTGGTTAGATCAGTAAGACATCTCAAATTTCCTCATGAATTTACTCAAGAATAATTGTGGTGCCCATCTAGATTGCAAACATATTAATAACACAAAATGAAAATAATTCTGTCCTGTCACAAAGAATAAGATACTCTCCAAACATTGTCATTCCTGGAAAGGACTACTCTTGTTTCTTGAGATTGCCCAAATGAGACAATTTCATAAGTCATTCTGTGTTTACACTGAGTTTAAGTAACTGTTATAAGGGCCCACTAAGTATGATTACTTAATAGTCTATCAGTAGATTTTTAATGAAACCCAATTTCAACAAATTCTGCTGCTTATTTCAATTTTGCTTTGGTTTTAAAGGAAACCTCAGTGCTCTGTTTAAATTGTCTTGACAACAAATTACTGAGAAATCATTTTGGATACTGCTTATGATAAAAAGTTATTGTTTCATAGTCAATCTCATTTCTCAAATTTCATTCATCTTGTTTAAGTAAATAGCTAAGAAAGATTATGTTACGAGTTTAAAGTTTACACTAACGTATTCTTTAGTGATAATCCTTTTTACTTAACAAAAATTTAAGGCCTCATATTCACAAGTTTCATTGACTTTTTACCCTATATAATCACTATAGTTATACTACACAGTCGCTGGCAAAAATGAAGATGTACTATTCTACAGTGTCCATGAAAGCAATTTCATGACAATACAAACTCCAAAGGACTTCAAAAAAAAAAAAGACGTACTTCAAAACTTCTCTCTGGTCAGTTTAAAACTCTATGGAAAAAGATGGTCAAAACTAATTGGAAATAACGGCTGAACCGGATATTTGTACATTTCCCGTTAATGAATTGAAAGTGGCAATCCCAATAAGTTGCTTGGGAGTTTATGACTCTTATTTGTACATCTGTATCCAAAATCTTTTCCACTCCAGCTGTCTGGTGTGCTTTCCTCTTTAAGGACTCCAATGGATGGAAATGTACTAGAAAATGAAAAGGAAAATGTTGAGACATGTCTTTTAGTGGCTTCAAAGGGTCATGGAAAGATTTGCCTCCAGAAGAGGCAGCAAAATATGAGTGATTTCTATGTACTTGAAATGGAGCCTGTGAACCTATGTCCTACTCCTGGACTCTATTCTTAAGGGAACATTTCTTCTGTCAGTCACATCTTTAACCCTTAGTATTCAGACAAAAATAAGACTGAAAAATTCCACATGGATTGAAGTAATATTTGTGTCTACTATACACTTGCCATGAGAGTCATGAAGCAATATGGGGGATAGAGGTGTATAGGACTTATTTCCCTAGCTTCAAAAAAAAAAGGTTTACAATCTAGTCAGGGAATGAAAATTAATTCAAACTGAATTTTTGCCCTTCACCCCTCAATTTATATGGCTCAGAGAAAGCTTTTAGATCATTAAGTTTACTTGTCCCTTTCTACAGATTAACCTTCTAGGCCTCAGATTTATTAAGAGGCTCACTCAAGGTTTCAGAGATGACTCAAGTTTCTTGGTTTTCAGAGAAATGCTCTCTTTCTGTTTCTCAGTGTTTCCTGGTGAATAATTTTGAAATTATTATTATTTTTTTGCAGTTTCCAGGATGCTTGACTTTCTCGACTCTCCTCCTATCTCACCCACAACAGCTCTCGCTCAGTTACCCTTTGTTATGGTTTACATATAGATATCCTCCAAAGTGACTAGATCATGGGGGTCCGCTGATGAATTTATAGCTAAATGTGATGTTGGGAGGTGAAGCCTGGCTGGATGAGGTGGCACACTGGGGGCATGGCCAGGAACAGTCTGTCTGGCTTCCTCCTCGTTTGATATCACTTTCTGCTTCTCACTGCTATGCCATGAGCCCTTTCTCCTCTGCTATGTCCCTCTGCCATGCTGCCCTACCTTGGAATCAGTTAACTATGGACTGAAACCTCTACAAACTGTGAGCCAAAATAAACTTTTTTTCCTAAGAGCTGTGCCTGCTGGGTATTGTGTCTCAGCAATGAGAAAGTAACTAAGACACCTTTGCTCATTCTTTTTTAATTCTCCAAACTATAAAGGTTAGCAGGCCCTGGGTCTCTATCCCCAGACTGCTTGTCCACGTGCTTTCCCTTAATTGGTGATCACATCCAGTTTACAGCTTTAACTCTCATCTATGTACTGATGTACATCCTCCTTTACTCCAGGGCTATATATTCACCTGCCTACCTAGCATTTCTATTTGAATGCTCAAGAAGCACTCCCAACTAAAACATGCCTTCAAACTAAGTTTTGCTCTTTATTCTCAAGCCTGCTCTTCACAAAATCTTTTCCAGCTCAATAAATAGCAAGTCTGTTTTACTTTTTCAAGCTTAGGCATCGTCCTAGACTCTCATACCCTATGTCTTAGTTACTTTTTTCATTGCTGAAGCAAAATACTGGACACTTAAAGTTAAAGGAGGAAAGATATATTTTAGCTCACAGTTTGTAGAGGTTTCAGTCCATAATCAGCTGGTTCCAAGGCAGGGTGGCATGGCAGAGGGGCAACAGTTAATGGCAGTCAGAAGATACCAAAAGCAAGCAAGTGATAAGTGACAAGAGTCTTTCTGTCCCTTATATCTTATCCAGGATATCTTTCCTGGGCAGGTAACACTCACATCCTTAATCCTACCACCCTTATCCTAACATTGCATCATGAATCAATTCCAGCATCATACACTCTAGATCTAATCATCCCTGAGAAGTCTCACTTATGACTGCATAAGGTTTTGAGGGGGACATCTAAGCATAAGCCATAACACACCATATCTATTATATTAGAAACTTCTGTTGGTTCTGAATTCAAAATATAGCCTAAGTCTGGCCACTTCTCACCACAGGCATGCTACCACTCTGGACCATAACACTTTCCCAACTAGATTACTGCAGTAGTGTTATAACAGGTTTCTCACTTCTACCTGTGATCTCTTTTACATAGAAACTAGAAGGATCCTGTTAAAAACAGAATCCAGGTCATATCCCTTTTGTGGCTAAATGCCCTTTAAAGTTCCCCTTCCCACTTAGATTAAAAACCAGTGTCCTCAAAAAGGCCCACCAAAGGCCATTACCATGTGTATGTCCTCATGCTCTGCCTTTCACCACCTCTTTTTCATTCTCAGTGAGTCTTTTCCTCACATGCTCTGTTTCAGCACACTAACCTCATTGCTAGTCCTCACATATGTCAGACATGTTCCCACCTCAGGGCCTTTGAACTTGCCATTCCTTTTGCTAATAGATGTCTGCACTACTTGATTCTTGCAGCTCCTTCATATCTTTTCTCAAATCTCAGTAAGTCCTTTTTTGACTTGTATATTTAAAACTGTAAGCACTCCTCCCCCATCTTCATAGTTATACTCTTTCTACTCTTTTATTTTTCTTGTTCATAATTATTCCACCTGATATATAGTTTACATATTTAATTTTTATGATATCAAGGTATTGCTAAATGACTATTTAAAAAGCCCAGAATACCATGGCTTGAAGAATACAGATGTGAGCCATTTAGGCTAGTGGTGTGTCTCTGCTCTATCATTCAGAGATCTAGAGTCTTTACAAATGTTGCTGTGCTACTTCCTTGGACATTGTTCCCAACTGCACAGTTGAAACAGGGCCACCATCAGGTGTAGGCCCTAGCTAGGAAAAGAGAGGAAGAGAGCAACTGACACTTGAAAGCCTAATTTTGGAAGGAATGCAAGTCACTGCCACATCTACCTCATTAGCGAAAGCTTAGTTATATAACCACACCTAACTAAGGGAGGCTGGGAAATGTAGTTCAGCTGAGCAACCATTTTCTAAGGAAAAAGAGGAAAGTGGATTTTTAGCAGAAAACTATCAACATTTACTAGTTGTATCCCTTCTACCCATTCAAATATGTACCCTATGAAGATCAGGCTTATTTATTCCTATATTCTGTACTGAGAATATTGTCTGGCACATTAAAAAGAGCTCAATAAATATTTGTTGAATAAATGAAGGATTTGTCGCTGTGAAGATTTTTCTCCTGGAGTTAACAACAGCAAACATATCTCCCCTAGAACAGCCTGCATTGACTTTTTGGATTCTTTTCTGAGAATTCACTGAGATTCTTCCTTCAGGGAAATGGGAACTGAGTCTCCACTTTACTTTCTCAGTGACCAGAATTGCAAATTCTCTATTAGCTGGTGTAATGCAAAAGTAGTCCTATAAAGGATCCCCTGTATACTGAAAGATGACCATGGCTTTGGAAAAGGAGCATTCTCAGAACCAAGGGATGCCATAGTTTAGATGGGAGTCCTAGGATTATGTCCTGCATAGATTCAGGATGAAAAGAGTCAGAAGTAGTTTTTTCAGCAATAAGGGGCTGTTGTTGAAATCTTCATCTATTCTATCTTTCCTAATTTGTATTAGAACTGCAGCTCCCTATCCATAGTTATGAATGGTTGCTCTGCCAAGCAGAATTAAGAGTGTCCCAAGAACCTGGATAGTGACCCCAGAAAGTGGTGGTCTGTGAATTGAGTGCTTGTCTTTCATATTCACTTCTTTTCCCTGGCAAACAGAATTCTCCCCCAATTCACTGCCTTCCCAGAAAGAGTGTACTCACATGATGTTTTTCCTACCAATGGTCAAAATATAGCTTTTTAAATTGTACTGAGTAACCCAAAAAGTCCTTGTAGCAAGCTTAGGGCCAGTTGTATTTTACCAAAAGTTTCCTAGTGCAAACAGACACCTCTGATGTAAGGGTTGGCTCTGCTGGGCTCCAACAGTGGAAGGGAGGAAATAATCATGAAGCTCAGGAATAGGAAAAAAGTTTCCTTCCTTCAGGAGAAAGATAAAATCCCAACACCATTTTCAACTTAAACTAAGCAGTAGAACAAAATATGAGAGTGTAAATTTTGTTTCAACAATTTTTATTTAAGCTTTGTATTAACTTTGTTCGTGGATATTATTCCCATGCTTAATTCAAAACCCAAAGGATCAAGCTCCAAAGTTGGCTAAAGTCATTTGAAAGAAATAACAGGTGTTTGGGTTTTTTTGTGTGTTTCCTTCCTTTGTTTTTTTTTTGGGGGGGGGGGTTTGCCCTTCATAGCTTGAAATAAAAATAATGAAACTCCAAATCCTCTAAATGATTTTTAAAAGTGTAACTAGATTGAGGTATTGTCCTGCTATTCAGAGATTGTGTGACTGAATCAGTCTATTGATGAGTTCTGGTGCAGAACCCATTTTAGTAATGGATTGCTGTAAAGTAACATTTATTTCTTAAAATGATGTTGAGGTACTTATCTATGGTTCTGAAGCCTTTTTGTTTAGATCTTTTAGAACAAGATAAATGCCTCAAAACTCTCTAAGATATTAACATTTCCCTGTTGAATATTCTGTGAGCACTGAAAAGAATATTAGAAAGGAAAGCCACAGTGAATAAATGAAACAATATTCAAAACAAGGTTTTTTTAAAGTGGAAATTATACAAAACACATCCCTTAGCAAAACCATTATTTTTAGTTAATGTGTGGTTCCATCCACTCCCAAATGATTACCTTGTACTTACATTATGCTTAGTTTCCAAATTATCTATTATTTTAATGTGTTTTTTGGATTTTTGAAGACACTTATAGCTTTACATGGGAAAAATGTTTAATTACCCTCCTTATGTTTGAGTTTCCTGAATGCCCTAAGTTAATACTCCCCAAAAGGAGGAGCTGAAGTCAGAACCTGCTAGGCAAACCAAAAATGCCTTTTGCATCAGTTCCTTGTTTGTTTATAAATATATTAGGACTTTTCTAAAAAGAAAAAAAAATAACTTCTACTGAATCTCAATTATTACCCCCTCCCAAAAAAACCCACAATTACCATTTCTGAGTCTCCTTTTTACTCTTCAGTTTAGATTTTGGGTGAGAAAGCTGTCTGTTAGCCACCAATGGAAAGTTTAAGTCCTCAGTTTCCAAAGAGTATATGAAAGTTGAACAATGGAAGTCAGAGGCGGGGGTGGAGTAAGGGGCAGTAATCATGAAATGTCCATAATGGGCAAATCTCCAGACAAAGAAAGTACATTTGCCCTTCTCTAGAGCTTGGGGTGGGTAGGGGTAAGAATGACTACTAAAGGATTCTGGGTCTTTTGGAGGAACAAAAATGTTCTAGAATTGTAGTGATCATTGCACAGCTCCATGAATATACTAAAAACATTGAATGTGCACTTTAAATGGCTGACTTGCATGGTATGTGACTTTCATCTCAATAAAGCTGTTATTTAAAAAAAAAGCATAAAAAATGACTGTAAAGCAAAGTGTGGTGCAAGTGTCAGGAAAACTGCTCCCTTACACACAAATCTTCTCACACATGTGTACATACACACCTGTGCATGCACCTTTTCTGCCTTCCTGCTTAATAACTCTCATCAGGCAGCAGTGCCCTCCCCATAAATCAGCCATCAACTGGAGCAGTGAAGCTATCCTTCCCCCCCCCACCCCCATCAACCAGCTGATTCCAAAGAATGCAGGCTGAGATGATAGCAACTGAAGTAAAGAAAGAACTATATAGTTTGTACAGTTCGACTGACTTTGTAGACCTAAGCCCTGTAGTGTGAGCATCTATTTAGAGGATAGCAATATGCAATGTAGTAACTATTGTGGATTTCCTACTGGCTTGTTTTCCTCAGTATCATTCTCACTGTTTTGTTTTGTTTCACTTTATTGCTTTGTTTTATTCTCTTCAAAAAAAATGTTACTGGACTCTTGGTGAGCGTCAGCCAGGAGGAGAATCAGAGAGCAGCCCCCGAGATCCCGCCAAGGCCATGCTGGAACCCAGGAGGCTGCACAAAGAAGCAATTCGCCCGCCCTCTTGATGAGCGCCTTCCTCGGGGGTCAGCCAGGAGCAGGCCCAGTAGTGTTTCCTGTGAGCCTACCTGTGTGTGGGCTTGGAATACAACCCCCACCCGCCCCGTTAGCAACTAGGGACAGAGGTCTGAGTATCTCTTGGCAGGATGATTGTATGCAATGTACCAAATGTGGGGGAGGGGCTCCTCTATTTTCTCTTTGAGAGCAAGTGGTGTTTTCAGTTTTGATTCATTATGATTAATTGCTTTACTCTTTTCATTATTCTCTTTCGATTCATTTTATAATGTTCTAGTTTTGGTTTGATTTCGCTGTACCTAATTGACTAGACAACTACTGTGAAGATAACGAGATATACTATGGTACCTATTGCTGTTATCCCGGTAACCTGCTGTGAAGTTCTGTACCAAATTCTCTGCACTGTCTCAATTGGCTTTGTTCTGCCTTGTTCTGTTGTATTTCTATTACCTGCAAAATAAAATTTTAAAAAATGTTACTGGATGGGTTTAACAGCAGGTTGGAGACTACAGAAGGAAAGTTAGTGCACCTAAAGAAAGATCACCGTAGGTAAATGGATGCAACTTGAGACCATACTTGTAAGTGAGATAAATCAGACTCACATGTGCAAATATCATATTGTCTCTGTAGTGTAAAAACCTGAAAGAGCAAATAAGATCTAAAATGTACAATAGATATGTTAGAAGGGAAAGGAAAAGAAACTGCTCAAAAGGAAAAACAACTGGGATAGGGGAAAGGAGAAAAGAAAGAAGGGAAAAGATAGATAGATAAATATATAGATAGATAACTATATATTAATCTCTTAGTTCATCAAAAAGAACAGTCTGTGCTTTCACTGATTATTTTTATGCTTATATCTTGTAATCTAAAGAACTCTTTTGAAGATAACAATACTCAATATATTAACCAATGTAAATTTCCTATTATTTTGTTTTGAAATTCTGTATCATCGCTTTTATTCTTTTTAAAAATATTTTTAAAAATCACAGAAAAAAGTTATTTCCTCAGCCAGGAGTGTTGGCACATGCCAGTAATCCCAGCACTTCGGAGGCAGAGACAGGAGGATCATGAGTTTAAGGCCAGTCTGTGCTACATAACAAGTTCAAAGCCAGCCTAGACTACATTGTGAGACTTTGTCTCAAAACACCAAAATAATGATACATAATAAGTTATTTCCTTGAGTATTGACTGAACATTAGCTAATGAATTAGTTTAAGAAGTGATAGTGGTATTATGATTATATTATTTTTAAGAAGTGATACTGGAATTAAGACTATATATTTAAGTGGTTTTACTTTTTCATTTATTTTTGGTGCTAAGGTTTAAAACCAGCTCCTCACATGTGCTAGGTGAGTTATACTGAACTGTATACTTTTCAAAAAGAAATCTTGTCTGTTTGAGTTTTATAGGCACTATTTATGAATGGAGCATTATTATAGTTGGGATTTTCTTAAAATAATTTAGGTGGGGAAAAGTAGGTAGGCATAGAAGATGAAACAGGATTGGCCACAAGCAATTGTTGAATCAAGTGAGCCATCCAACCGGGTTCATTTATAATATTCTTTCTACTTTTATAAATGTTTGATGCTTTGCATAATAACATGCTCAAACATTTTCAAGAAAACAGATTTTTTAAAGCATTCAGAAGGAAGGTTGGGTCCCATGGCCAAAGACGCTAAAAAGAGGTTTGGTGGAAATGAAACACTTCCAAAATAATATTCTATAATATTAGCTACCATAAAAGAACTACTGCAAAACATGAATAGAAATGCCACTCTATAATCAAATTCAAGTGGGTGACAGGATTTTAGCAGTATCTATCTCTGTCACCCATTTTAGAAGGGCAATCACCCAAATAGGACGTGGTCCAGCTGAGAATAATTGAGAGTAGCTGGCTGACTGACACAGGACAGAGCGGAGTGCTGGCCTGTCTTCCTCTTGGACTGTACACGCTGCCAGTCCCAGGAGTTCCCCAGCAAAGAGCAAAATGGAGGAACTTTTAAAAAGCACAAAAAACCTTTGTAAAATAAAAGCTGGAAATTGTTCTGGTGGACTTTTTTTAAGGATAAAAATTAAAATTAAGTATACCAACTCAACTACATAAATATTCTCTTTCTTTTATGCTCATGCAATTTGGCCTTTTTATCCTATGACACACGTTGGAATTTCAACTAAGGAGCATGAAATTGATTAGGGCCTTCTATTTACTGGAATTTTGATATACTCTGTTCAGAGACAAGGTAGACTGAGAACAACAACAAAAAAAGGAGAAGGTTTTATTTTTCCCAAAGAAAATTTGTATATTCTTACATCGAATTTGTATCCATAGTTATAGTATTGTATTTATAACTATAAATTAAGGGGCAACAAACTTTCAATAAAGAGACAGACAATAAATATTTTAGATTTTGCAGCCCAAATTATCTAAGCCACAGCTAGTCAATAATAACAGTCATGAACAATAGAGGAATAAATGGACATATTTCAATTTAAATAAAACTTTATTTACAAAAGCAGAGGGCAGACCCGATTTTCAGGCTATTGCTGTTGACTCCTATTAATAAACTTCATCAATAAAGGGACCCTCATTCGAGAAATGCAAATTAAAACAACATTGAGATTCCACCTTACTCTGGAAAGAATAGCTGCCATCAATAAATCAACTGATAACAAGTGTTGGTGAGGCTGCGGGGGAAAAGGAACACTGCTCCACTGTTGGTGGGAATGTAGACTGGTGCAACCACTATGGAAATCCATATGGAGAATTCTCAGAAGACTAGGATTGGAAGCCCCAATCAATCCAGCTATTCCCCTCCTGGGTATTTTCCCAGAAGAACTGAAAAGTTCATATCACAGTGATATATGTGCACCCATGTTCATAGCTGCACAATTTGTGATAGCTAAATCCTGGAAACAACCAAGATGCCCATCAACTGCAGATCGGATGAAAAAGATGTAGCATTTTTATACAATGGAATGTTATTCAGCTATAAAAAAGGATGATCTTGAGGCCTTCATAGGCAAATGGAGACAACTTGAGACTATCCTCATTAGTGAAATAAATAACAGTCATGTTCATAAATATCATATTGTGTCTCTAGTGTAAAAAGTAAATTACAAGTGTAATAAAACCAAAATGTGTAATTGCTATTGTAAAAAAGAGAGGAAAAGAAAGTGCTCTAAGGGATATAACTGCATGTATGTTTGAGTGTGTAAAATAGATGACCATATTGCTGAATCTTTGTTAGATCTTTGAGCAGAACTATTTGTAGTCTGACTGTTTGAATGTTTACTATGTACCCTTTAACTTTGTAACTTGAACAACTACATCCAGGATGACAGTACATAATTTATAAACTACTGATTTCTTAGTGGGGCTTTTTCTCATTTTCCTTTTTTTCTTTCTTTCTTTTAGAATTCTGTATTGTTTCTACCCTTTTTTCTGTTTTGCTTTTTTTCTTCTCTTTAAATAAAATTTTTAAAATGTATAATTGCTATTGTAAAAAAAGAGGAAATAGGAAGCACTATAAAAGATATAGCTGCATGTATGTTTAGGTGTGTGGGATTGATGACCATATTTTAGGTTCTTGTTGGATTGTTAAACAGATCTGTTTGCACTCTCACTGCTTGAGTGTCCACTTTGTGTGCTTTAATTTTGTAGCTTGAAAAACTATTTCTAAAAGAACAATATGTAATTTATCAACTAGTGATTTCTTACTGTTTATCTTTTCTTGAAATTCTGTAATATTTCTATCCTTTTTCTGTTTTTTTCTCTTTAAATAAAAAAAAATAAAGGGACTCTATTAGTTTCCTATATGTTTGTACACATTATCACAAAATTAGTGGTTTAAAACAATGCAAATATATTATCCTACAGTTCTGAAAGTCAGAAAGCTGAAATGAGTTCCTCTGGCTTAAAATCCAAGTGTGGAGAGAGCTATTTCTTCTGGTGGGTCTAGAGAAAAGTCTTTTTCTTTGCCTTTTCCAACTCCTATGTGCTGCCACAGTTTCTTTTCCCATCGCCTCTTTCTCCATGTTCGAAGCTGACAATGGCAGTCTGAGTCCCTCTCATACCATACACCTTTCACTCCTCCCCTGATTCACTCTCTTCAACATTTAAGGGCACATGTTAATAGTAACCGGCCCACCTAGATAATCTAAAATAATCTTTCTGTTTTAAAGTCAGCTAAGTAGCATCCTTAACTTTATCTTGACTTTAATTCCCCCTTTGTCATGCAATGTAATATCTTCACAGAATCCAGAGGCTTCCAGAAAAACAGGCACATGGGGGTGGAGTATTCTGGCTACTACAGGGCCTAATAGGAAGTAATGTGTTCACTAATTACACCCCAGTTAGGTTTTCCTTATTCTCTGCTTTTTTTTTTTTTGTGATACTGGGGTTAAAACCAGGGCCTTCACAGTGAGCTGTGCCCCCAACCCTTTTCTCTCTCTTGTCTCTCTCTCTCTCTCTGTCTGTCCCTGTCTCTCTTTCTCTCTGTCTCTGTCTCTCTTCCATCTCTGTCTCTCTGTCTCTGTCTCTCTGTCACTCTGTCTTTGTCTTATGTCTCTCTTCTGTCTCTCTCTATGTCTTTCTCTGTCTCTCTCTTCTGTCTCTGTCTCTCTTTCTCTGTCTCTGTCTCTCTTGTGTCTCTATCTCTCTTCTGTCTGTGTCTCTGTTTCTCTCTTCTGTCTCTTCTCTCTCTCTCTCTCTCTCTCTCTCTTTCTCTCATGTCTGTCTGTCTCTCTCTCTTCTTTCTTTTTGAGACAAGATCTCATGAAGTCACTCAGGCCAGGGCTCAGATTTGTGATTTTTTTACCTCAGCCTCCCAGAGTGCCTGGATTACAGGCATATAGCACTGTGCTTGGCTTTAAGTTTTGCTTATGCACTTAGCTGATTTCATCTGCAAGGATAAGGTACAGCAGCAGCACAAGAATTTCACTCCCAGTTTTAAAAGCAGGATGATTATTAGTTCACTGTGATCCAGAAGACTGTGTGGCTCATGGCACCCTGGGGAAGCAACATGGGGCAAAACTGAAAGCATGAGCTCTGGAGCCCAGTAATTTATATCCTTGCTCCAGCCATTGGGGACTTGGAATCAATGACTTCCTCTGTGGCATCAGCTTCCTTGTATATTGAATGAGAATAATAGCACCTTACAACTGCAATACACCTTCCAGGATCTTATGCGTATCACACAAATGAGCGGAGAGCAAGTAACCCAATGCCTAGCCTATCTATCCTTAGTGCTGTTTTCTACAGAACTGTGGCATTCTTTTTAGGGGTAAATCACATCTCTTTGAATACAATAGCGACTCCACTCGGAGAAAGTATGCTGTGGCCTAATTCACCTACAAGGCGCACTTTAATTCTACCCTCATGATAAGATTTCAACTGAAGTTGAATGCAACATGTAGATGAGATAGCCTTAAAATAGCATCATATATCAGCACCTAGTTAATAAAAACCTTTTGGGAATGATAATACCTCAAAATATTTACTCTCAATTTACTCTGGCAAACCAATCCCAAGGGACACTACCAAGGGCTTGCCAAGAACAGCGCTCATCATATGTTAAAAATAGATGTCAGAAAAGCCATTCAATAAGTGCAGCAGCTTTTATAGTTTTAAGAACTTCTATTAAATTGCTTTAGCCAGGGTATGGAATAAAGTCCGTTTAACTATAAAAGCAGAATTAGTTTTCTCATTTTGAAAGTCAATCATCAGATGTTTTCAATAAGCAAATTTTCAACTATTTGTGCATTTCACACATCCTTCTGCCAGTAAAGAATTCTTAAATGTCTTCTTGGCATCTCTTCATTATTTTTGTTTTAGCATTTTTGACAGAATGTTTTTCTAAAAGGCAAAATTCAGTTGTCCAAGGCCACCAAAAAAGCTAATGGCAAAGTAGAGAAAGGAATCCTAAATCCCATTTTGATGTCCCAACCACTAACGCACTCATTTGTAGCATTAAATGAAAACAAATCATTCCCTCATAGAGAATGTCCATAATCTCAGGAGAAATACTGACATATTGTATCTGAGTCATTCTTCTGTGATCTGTCTGAATATCAAATTCTGAAGCCCTCCAAGCCGGTCCAGATGCACACCTATTTTGTATTCATGCAAAAGAGCATCTGGAATGAAAAGAACATTCTGAAATGCTTAGCAATTTCAACATTCAGATTTTTTTATGCCAGTTCATATAGAAAGGAATTATTTTCTTGGAAGAAAATTATTTTGACAACTAATAGCTTTCTCCTACTCCATCCCCAGGGCTTCCCATGTTTTTTGAATTCTCCACTTCAGAGTAAATCCTTAAAGTGAAGCTGACTCATGTGCCCCATGATTAACTGTAACTTCTTTTCCTTTCTTCCCTCAGATCTTTTCCACAATGTGAATATTTCCTGTGCTGACCAGCCAAGATTCCTCCACCAGTCAAACTAAACACAAGATGACCACTTTTTGATTAGTGAAAGGTCTTTGAAAGGAGCATCCAGATCTCCAATGAACTTGGTGACAGACTATTGTTGAATTGTATTTTTAAAAATCTAATTTTAAGAGCAATAAAATTAGGAAAGATCACAAATGGGTAAAGTGGCAGTTGACTAGTTCACCAATCTATTTAGGTATGCATCAGTGGTTGATGATTTCTTTAGCAAGATAAATTCATAAAATGCAATCTAAAAGTTTTCTTGTATACAAGAAATATATCTAAGTTTTCATATGTAAGTCCTTGGATGAACTGGTCACAATCATAAAAGAATGCAATTTCAAAGCTGGGAATATTGAAGAATTTGTACCTTTTTCATAAACATCGTGATTATGAACAATATCTTTTTCCTTATTTCTTTTAGCTGATTTGAGCATGTGTTTGAAAATATGCAGTTCTGAGGATGTAGCTTAGTGTAGAGCACTTGCTTAGCATATGAGAGGCTCTGGATTTGACCCCTAGCACTGAAAACCAAAACCACAACAAAAATATGCAACTTAAAAAAACTATATTTTATTTTTTTTATTTTAAAAAAGGGTAAAACTAAACATCACAAAACAGAACAAAGCAGATCAGAAGCAAGACAACGTAAGTGACAGATTTCAAAGCACAACAGGAGATCTACAGTGGCTACCATAACGTCTCTTGTTTTCTTCTAAATAGATGTCTATATCTTCACACACAATGAATTCATACAAAACAAAATAGTATAAAACTGATCAGAACACAGTAATGAAGTCATTACAAGCCTTCAAAACTGGACAATATGAAAATTAACAATGGCTGCCATAATGTCTCTTAAAAATTATATTTTAAAAATGATAATACTTATCGATAGTAAGAACACAAAACAAGCCCTATTTTGGTGGGAAGTGGAACAGACTTTCTGTTACTTGGTAATGATGTATAAAAAAGGCTTAAACTCATCATCTTTAACCTGGAAATTCTATTGCTTGAAATTTACTCTAAGAAAGCCATCATCCAGGCATACGAAAATTGCATACTTTTGTACAAAGAAGTTCATCAAGGCATTGTTTATGATATTAAAAAACTAAAAGCCATACACCTAAAATAGAGGATTAATTAAATTATAACATATATCCATATTATAGGATGTATCTAGCCACTAAAATGTTTTAAAAGAACTTGGTTATGGTCTCAAGTCGCATCCATTTACGTATAAAAGCCTCAAGTTGTTTTTGTTTTTCCTTTTTGGTACTGGGGATCAAACTCACAACTTTGCACTTGCCAGGTAGGTGCTTATGGTACTGAGCTAAATCTCCAGCAAAAGCCTTAACCTTCTTTATAGCTGAGTAGTACTCCATTGTATAAAAATACCATATCTTTTTTATCCATTCTTCAGTTGATGGGCATTTGGGTTGTTTCCAAGATTTAGCTATTACAAATTGTCTTGCTATAAACATAGGTGCACATGTATCACTGTGGTACTCATAAATGAAATAAATCAAACTCACATACATAAATACCATATTGTCATAGTGTAAGAAACTGAAAGCATAAATAAGATACAAAATCTTCAATAAATATTGTGAAAGGATAAGCAACTGCTCAAATGGGAAAAATAACACAGAGAAAAAGAGAAAATAATGAAGGGAAAAGAAAAAAGATATAAATTTGTACATATACACTTAAGATAACTGTCTTAGTTACTTTTTATTTGTCACTGAGACAAAATACCTGATGCCCAAAGTTGGGAAAGGAAAGGGTTCTTTCTGACAGTTTTTGGAGGTTTCTGTCCATATTCAGTTGGCTCCAAGGCAGGGTGGCATGGCAGGACCACATTTCATGGTGGCTGCAAACAGCAAACCAGCAAGACAGAGAGAGACACGCCTTCTTCCTGCCATTACATCACATCCTGGCTCCACCCCTAGGCCAGTGTAGCACTCACATCTCCAATCCAAGGGCTAGACAATGAACCAATCACAAATGCACAATACAAAGGCATGAGGCTTGGGGGCCACTGACATAAACCATGACAATAACTAAAATGATTGTACTATTGATTTTATTAGTTCTTGGAACAAAACAGTTTACATTCATAGGATTTGATCAATTTTTCATATCTATATGGTAACGTGAATAACTCTTTTGAAGATAACTTTGTAAAATAACAACCTTTGTTATGTTCCTACCATCTTGTTTTGAAAGCCTATGTTGTTATTGTTTTAGGTTCTTTGTTATTGTTATTTATTTGTCCCTTTTGTTTCTTGTTTTTCTTGTATTATTGTTTTGTTTTTTTTTCTTTAATACAGAAAGGATAGATGCACATATATAGGCTTATACATGCCTAGAGTTCCTCCTAAAGAGTTTACAGTAATTGATTTTATTATGTGTGATGGTATGAACAGCTATTTTGAAGAAAACAAGAGACATTGTGGTTGCCATTGTTGATTTCCTATCATCCTGTTTTGAAGCCCAATAATGCTTTTATTCTTTCTTTTGATTGGTTTTAATCTGTTTTCTATTATTTGATTTCAATATGTGAAAGAATGGACAGCTATTTTGAAGAAAACAAGAGACATGGTAGCCATTGTTGATTTCCTATTATCTGATTTTGAAGACCCATAACTCTTTCATTCTTTTGTTTTGAATGATTTTATACTATTTTGTTTGAATTTATTGTGTGTGAAGGTATAGACAACTATTTCAAAGAAAACAAGAGACATTAATGGTAGCCACTGTTGATTTTTTGTTGTCTTGTTTTGAAGTCCTGTGTTGCTTGCATTGTTCTGCTTTGATCTGCTTTGTTCTGTTTTGTTTTATTCTCTTTAAAATAAAAAAAAGAAATTAGTTAAAAAGATTTTTTTTAAAAAAGCCAGACATGGTGGTGCATACTTGTAATCCCAGCACTCGGAAGGCTGAGGCAAGGGAATCGTTGCAAGTTCAAGACCAGCCTGGGCTGCAAAGTGAGCTCAAGGCCAGCTTGAACTGTATCGCAAGACCCTGTCTCAAAAAGACCAAAAAAAAAAAAAAAAAGATTTAGGATATGCTATTTGTCGAGTTCTGCCAGCCTGGGGTTTAGCTATCTCTGACATCTGCCCAAACTGAGCACCATCCTTAGAAACAGCTTATCTCTCCAAGAGTAATTTCTGTGGTTCTTCTAGTTCCAGCAATAAACATCCCATTCCCTTTTCAGGCCTGGGCCAAACCCTTTCCAATCCCAAGACTTCACAACCACCTAAGCACTCCACTCCCAACCCAACTCCATAAAAGCCACTCCCCAACTCCCCCATTTTGAGGATCCTTGCAATTTCCAGCAGCCCTCCCTCACTGGCAATGAAAGCATTTTCTTATCTCTGTCTTTGTCTCTCAACTGCCAGAAAATCCTAACAGTACAGAGTTAAAAATACATATGTATAATATGATTCCAATATACATGCACCTTCATATGTAGCATATATGTGTACAAATGATAACAAAAAAGGAATATAAGGCTATATACCCAGCATACCAAATATAGTGATTATCTCTGAGAATTTCTGTAAACTTTTTATCCTCTCTACTATCAAGTGTATTACTTTTTAAGATTATAATGCATGTTGTTTTTATTTCAGAAATGGGCTTCTGCAAAAACAATCTTTGCTTCTTATGTTGTCATTTGTTGCCTTAAATATTTATAATGTCTTGTTCTAAGTACTTGGACTTGCCCAATGCCAGGTCCTTAATAGAGTATAAAGACACTGGTGTATTAGGAGATGGTATTTAAATAATTTTCTGGATAAGGTTGATTTTTGCAGTATTTTTTTCAGATCCAAAAGTTGGAGATGTTAGTACAAACATTACAGGAAATGAGAAATGACACATGATATTTATCCATAATTGGTTGGTTTTCCTGAAAATATAGTTTCTACTCCAATAGGCCCTATTTCCATGGCTTATAGCTAGAGCAGTGATTCTTAACTTTTGTATCCCATTAGAATCTTTATGATTCCCAGAGCCCATGCAGCAGACAAATGAATCAGAATGTCTGAGAGTTGGATTCAGGTACCAGGAATTATTTAATGTTCCCAGATGATTTAAATATATGGTCAAGGTTGAAATCTCAGAGCTCGAGTGATTATATTAATTTATGATCTAAACCAGAATACCTTTCAGAGTGAAAAGTAGCACTAATAATGGTTACTATGGGGCAGTACTATAAGTCAGTTATGTCCTGGCTACACTAGGATATGTGGTCACTCCATTTTTGGCCATCTGCTAATATCATTCTGTCCCCTATCATTTACAAAAACTCATATGAAAGCTCATGGGAAATTCTAATGTTTTTGGAGTCCCATGAGAATCTTTTTGATTATCTCTAATTCTAACTTCAGTGAATTTTATTCTATCCTCAGCCTTCTGGAGCTCCGCCCTGAGAATGGTCCAAATAGAGAATCCAGGCCTTTCTCCTGGGTCTCCATCCCACTTCCCAGATGAAACCCTTGAGGTACCTAGATGTGGCTAGACCTAGCTACAGGAGCTCATTCAGAAGTATTCTATAGGGGATCATTGGAAATGTGAAATTAAACATCCTTTTTCCCCCTCAGTCTTTTCCATTGCTCAGTTCTTTCTTTTAGCTCTTTTCTGTATTCTCACTATATTCTTAAATGCTTATTCATTTCTAACATATTCCATTTTAGCATGTAGGTGCTATGGCTATGGCTTTGGGACTTCCTGTCCAACCAAAGCAGCTTATCAAAGGGTTTTTTCAAGGAACAACAGTTCTTTCTTCTAGAGAAACTCAAGTACCAAGTTGCTCAACTTACTGCATGTAGATTTAAATAACCTTTGTGTCAAAACCTGTTAGGAAGGTTAGTGATGTAATTCAGTATAATTCCAGCACTGCTAATAGCTACAACAAACTCAGCCTGCTAGGAACCCACTAAAATGGTTAAAATCAAAAGAATTGACAATGGTAAGTGATAGCAAGACTGGAGCAATTGGAATTCTCAGAGTCATTAGGGGGAATGTAAAAGGATACAACAACTTTGGAAAGTTATTGTAGTTTCAGTAAAGTTTAAAACCTATCTTTCTTGTGACCCACTAATTCAAATACTGGATATGTATTCAAGAGAAATAAAAACATGTCCTCAGAAAGATTTATACAAAAATGATCAGAGCAGCCTTGTTTATACTAGACCAAACTCAGAAATAACCATATGTGTTTAAAAAAGAAAATGGATAAACAAATTGAGGTATATCCATACAACAAAATACTACTCATATTCACAACATAAATGAATCTGACATTATGCTGAGGCTAAAAAAAAAATTGGGTCCAAGAGAACTTTTTCTATTAATATGAAATCCTTGAATAGACAGAAATAGTTTATGGTGATAGAAGTAAGAAAGTGAGCTGAGAGCTGAGGGCATGCAAGGTGATTTCCAGCATGCTCCAGCTGGCTCCGAAAGAGCTCTGGACCATCTCCCCTAGTGGCTATGGAACCCGCCCAGCTTTCTGAACAACCATACGAGGCAAGGGAGAACAAATTGGCCTACACCTAGCCATCTCCATTAAGCCCTGGAAGCTGAGGGCCCCTAAGGTGAGTTCCAGCGTACTTGTTCTCGCTGGGGGAGAGCTTTGGATCATTGCTTCCAGTGGTTAGGACCCCACACAGCTTCCTGAAACACCACTGCAGGCACAGGTCTGGTGGGCCTGACTGGGCCACACCTAGCCACCTCCATTGAGCCTCTGGAGCTGAGGGCTTGTGTGGTCAGTTCCAGCATGGTTGTGGTAGTGGAGAGCTTTAGACCATTCCTCCCAGTGGTTAGGACCCTGTCCAGCATCCTAGACCACCAGAGGGGAGGACTCATGGGAGGTCCCAACAGGCCTGACTGGGCCACGCCCAGCAACCTCCATTCAGTCCTGGGGAGCTATGGGTGAGCGAGGTTATTTCCAGCACCCCTGAAGTAAGCTTTAGAACATTACTTGAAAACCAGAAATATAGGAAAATGACAAAACAAAAGACCAAAATGCAATCTCAAACCTCCAGCCCATCCCGAGCAAGCCTAGAGGCCATGTACATAGAAGAAAATATAAATCATACACCTGAAATGCCTGAAATGATATCAACTGAAATAAGGAAACAATTCTGGAAGCTATAAAGAACTCAAATCAGAAATAACCTCCCAGGTAAAAGAAGAATTAATAAATCTAATGAAAGAAATGCTAAACACATCTAAATAAGACATAGTTAAAAAATTAGAGGAATAATGCAAAAAGATGGAAAGCCTGAATGAACAATATAAGAAACAAGCAATGCAAGAAGCAGATTCAAAGAGATATACAGGAATCAAAAATTCCATTGAAAGTTGGCAAAACCACAACAAAAGTGAAGATAGAATTTCAGACCTCAAAGACAAGACTGCAGCTAGTGAACAGGAAGGGAAAGATCTTCTTAAAATAATAAGGAATCAGGAAATAACAATAAAATAGCTGCAAGACGATGCAAAGAAAAACAACATAAGATTGATAGGGATAAATGAAAAAGAAGGGGACAACACAAAAGATATCAAGAGGCTATTTACAGAAGTAATAGCTGAAAATTTCCCAAACATGAGAATGGAAACTGACATACAGATCAGTGAAGCATATAGAACTCCAAATAGCCATAACCAAAGTAAAACTACACTCAGACTTATAATAATCAACATCCCAAAAATTCAACATAGGAACAGAATATTAAAAGCTGCTAGAGAGAAGAGACAAATCACCTATAAAGGAAAGCCTATCAGAATTACAGCAGACTTCTCAACACAAACAATGAAGTCAAGAAGAGCATGGAGTGAAGTATTTCAGATCCTAAAGGAAAAAGACTTCCAACCCAGACTGATGTACCATGCAAAACTGTCCTTCAAAATGGATGGAGAAATAAGATACTTCCATGACAAAGAACAGCTGAAGAATTTCATAATCCTCAAACCAACCCCTGCAAAGAATACTGAAAGGCATTCTAGATAGACATAGGAAAAACCACTAAGCAAGGAAGACAAACAGAGTAGAAATATAAAGAAGCAACAGCAGAAAGATAACATCAGAAATATCACCAGTATATATCAGTTACAACTATTAATGCAAATGGCCTCAATTCACCAATTAAAAGAAACACACTGGCAGAATGGATCAAGAAACAACATCCAACCATATGCTGTCTGCAGGAAACCCATCTAATTCAAAGGGAAATTCATAGACTGAAAGTCAAAGGATGGAAAAATTACTTCATGCAACAGAAACCAAAAAAAAAAAAAAGCAGAGGTAGCTATTCTGTTTGCAGACAATGTGAACTTCAAACCAAAAATGATCCAAAGAGATAAAAATGGTCACTACATACTAGTTAGGGGAAAACTTCAAGAGGAAAAAATAACAATCTTAAATATATATGCACCAAATTTGGGAGCACCCAGCTATACAAAACAAGTATTGACAGAAAGGAAAAATCAAATAAGCAATAACTCAGTTATAACAGGAGACCTTAACATGCCATTGACATGAAGAGACAGATCAACAAGACAGAAAATCAGCAAAGAAATAACAGAACTGAATCACACCTGTGAACAAATGGGCTTGATAGACATATACAGAGTGTTCCATCCAACAACATCAGAATATACATTCTTTTCAGAAGTACATGGAACATTCTCTAAAATAGACCATATAATATCCCATAGAATATACTTAAGTAAATGCAAAAGAATTGAAATTATCCCATGTATTTTATTGGATTATAGTGCCATGAAACTAGAAATTAATGACAAAAGAAACTGCAAAAACCCCACAAACACATGGAAATTGAATAATATACTCCTGATCAATCAATGGGTCACAGAGGAAATTAAAGAAGAAATTAAACAATATCTACAAGTAAATGAAAATACAAATACATCTTATAGTAATCTGTGGGATGCAATGAAAGCAACCCTCAGAAGAAAATTTAAAATTCCCACATCAGGAAAACAGAATGAACACAAATAAACAACCTGATGCTACACCTAAAACATCTAGAAAAAGAAGAGCAAGTCAAGCCCAAAGCCAAAATAAGGGAGGAAATCATAAAAGTCAGAACAGAAATTAATGCAATAGAGACTAAGAAAACAATACAAAGAATCAATGAATCAAAGAGTTGGTTCTTTGAAAGAATAAGTAAAATTGATAACTTCCTAGCCAACCTTATTTTTAAAAAAGGAAAGAAAAAACTCAAAGTCATGCAATAAGGAATGAAAAGGGTGAAATCGATACAGACTCTGTGGAAATACAGAAGATCATCAACACTTATTTCAAAAACCTCTACTCTCATAGGTTTGATAAAACAGAAGAAAGGGACAGATTCCTGCAAACTATGAACTGCCAAAGCTGGGTCAAGAAGATGCAAAACTGCTGAATAACCCAATTTCTATTAATGAAATTGAAAATTTCATTAAATCCTTACCAACAAAGAAGAATCCAGGCCCAGATGGATTCACTGCAGAATTCTACAAGAAATTCAAAGAAGACTTAGTGCCGACACTCTTCAAACTCTTCAATGAAATTGAAAGGGAAGCAATTCTTCCTAACTCATTCCTGGAAGCAAATATTACTCTAGTACCAAAACCTGAGAAAGACCCAACTGAAAAAGAGAAGTACAGGCCAATCTCCCTAATGAACATAGATGCAAAAATTCTCAATAAAATATTGACAAACAGAATGCAGCAAATCATCAAGAAGATTATACACCATGACTAAGTAGGATTCATCCCAGGCATGCAGGGATGGTTCAACATATGTGAATCAATAAATGTAATCCATCATATTGATAGAGCCAAAAATAAAAATCGCATCATCATTTCTATAGATGCAGAAAAAGCTTTTGATAATGTTCAACACTTATTCATGATAAGAACCTTACATAGAATTGGAATAGAGCATCTTTACCTCAATATGATAAAGGCCATCTATGACAACCCAACACTCAGTATTATATTAAATGACCAAAAACTGAAAGTCTTAACCCTAAAATCAGGCACAAGACAAGGATGTCCATTATCACCACTCCTATTCAACATAGTTCTGGAAATACTAGCCAGAGCAATTAGACCAGAAAGAGAAATAAAAGGAGTAATGATAGGAAAAGAAGAAGATAAATTATCATTATTTGCAGATGATACTCTACATAGAAGACCCCCAAAACTCCATTGAAAGACTCCTAATATAATAAATAATTTCAGCAATGTAGCTGGATACAAAGTCAACACTCAAAAATCAATAGCATTTCTATACACTAACAACAAAGTCACTGAGAGAGAAATAAGAGAAGCCACACCCTTCACAATAGCATCCAAGAAGATGAAATACTCAGGAATCAATCTAACGAAGTAAAAGATCTATTCAGGGAAAATTATAATACCCTGAAAAAGAAATCAAAGAGGACCTCAGAAAATGGAAACTTATCACTTGTTCATGGATAGGAAGAACAAATATTGTGAAAATGGCCATTCCCCCAAAATTGTTACACAGATTGAATGCAATCCCAGTCAAAATACCACTAGCATGCCTCATAGATCTAGAAAAATCACTCCTAAAATTCATCTGGAACTAGAAGAGACCTAGAATAGCAAAGGCAATTCTAAGCAACAAAGGCAAGGCAGGAGGCATCACAATCCCTGACTTGAAGTTATACTACAAAGCTACTGTAATAAAATCAACATGGTACTGGAATAAAAATAGAGCTGAAGATCAATGGAGTATATTAGAAGATACAACTACAACTACAAACACACTCAGCCATCTTATCTTTGATAAAAGGGCCAAACACATCCAATGGAAGAAAGATAGTTCTTTAATAAACGGTGCTGGAAAAACTGGCTCTCCACATGTCAAAACTAAAACAAGACCCATGCCTATCACCATGTACTAAACTAAGGTCTAAGTGGATCAAAGATCTAAATATTAAAACAGAAACACTAAATCTGTTGGAAGACAAAGTAGGTAAAAATCTTGAAGGGGCAGGTAGAGAATTCATGAACAAGAATCAAATCGCATGAGAAATACTTCCCAGGATCAATAACTGGGATCACATCTTATTAAAGAGTTTCTACATGTCGAAAGAAATCTCTAGCATAGTGAAAAGAAAACCAGAAATTGGGAAAAAATCTTAGTGAATTGTCCCTCAGACAAAGAAATTCTGTCTAGAACATATAAAGAATTTTAAAAAATCAGACTCCCAAAATTAATGCCCAATCCAAAAATGGGCATCTGAGATGAATACATAGTTCTCAGATGAAGAAATACAAATGGCAAATAAATACATGAAAAAAGTGTTCAGCATCATTAGTCATTAGAGAAATGCAAATTAAAACCACACTGAGATTCCATCTCACTCCAGAAAGAAGGTCAGGATCAAGAAAACTACCAACAATCAATGCTGGAGAGGCTGTGGGGAAAAAGGAACTCTTCTGCACTGTTAGTGGGTGTGTAGACTGGTGCAACCACTGTGGAGGTCAGTCTGGAGATTCCTCAAAAATCTGGGGTTGGAAGTCCCATTTGACCCAGCTATTCCACTTCTAGCATGGTGATATATGTGCACCCATGTTTATAGCAGCACAATTTGTAATAGCCAGATCTTGGCTATTACAGTGCCCATCAACTGAGGAATGGATAACAAAGATGTGGTATTTTTATACAGTGGAGTACTACTCAGCTTTAAAGAATGATCACATTGAGATATTTATAAATAAATGGATGCAACTCGAGACCATACTCATAAGTGAAATAAATCAAACTCACATGTATAAATACTGTATAGTCTCCCTAGTGTAAGAAATGGTAAGAGTACAGAAGATTTTATGGTAATCATGGTTCCCCATTATAGTGCTTTGAAGTTTTATAATGTTTTCATTCATTGGTTGGAATGGTTTTATTCTTTTTTGTTTGATTTTATTATGTGTAATGGTATAAACAGCTACTTTGAAGAAAACAAGACATAATGGCAGCCATTGCTGATTTAATATCATCTTGCTTTGAAGTCCTACCATGCTTTTGTACTTCTGTTTCCATTGATTCTACCATGTTGTATCTTGCCGGATTTTAATATGTGTGATAGTATAAACAAATTTTTTAAGGAAAATGAGATATTATAGTAGCTATTGTTCATTATTGGTTATTTGGTTTTGAATGTCCTGTAATGCTTTCATTCTCTTGAATGTTTTTTTTTTACTATTTTGTTATGTTTTATACTATGGTATGTGAAGGTGTGCTCAAGTATTTCAAAGAAAAGAGTCATTATGGTAGCTACTGTTGATATCTGGTTGTCTTGTTGTGAAGTGCTGTCTTGCTTGCATTGCATTGTTCTGATTTGCTTTGTTCTGTTTTCTTTTATTTTATTGTCTTTGAAATAAAATTAAAAAATAAAGAAAGTGAACTGGGAGAAATTTTCTATATTTTGTACAGGATGGTAGTTACAGAGGTGAATACAATTGGAAAAAAACTCATCCATTTGCATGCTACAAACTATACACACTCTTATATGTAAATTACAGCAGTCTTCTCTTATCTATGCTTTTATTTTCTGAAGTTTGAGTTACTTGTAGTCATCCTCAGTCTGAAAATATTAGTTGTAAATCCTAGAAATAAATAATTCATACATTTTAAATTGCCATTATGTGCAGCACTACAAACATCTTGTGTCCTCCCACTCTGTCCTACTGGTGACATGAATCCTCCTATGTCTAATTTATCCATGCTATCCATGTCACCTGCCCTGTGGCAGTTATGAGATGGAGAGAGACCATATTCACATAACTTTTATTACAGTATATTGTTATTATTGTTCTATTTTATTGTTAGTTATTGGTAATCTTTTACTGTAGCTAATTTATGAATTAAACTGTATCTTAGCTATGCACATGGAGTAAACACATAGAGCTCAGTACTCTGTGTAGTTTCAGCTATCCACTAGAGGTCTTGGAACACACCCCTGCAATAAAAGGGAATTATTGTGTATTTCAATTGTCTAATAAAAAAGAACCACCACAAATATAACCAGATGGGGTATATTTGGATCTTACAATGAGTTTTATATATCCATAGTGTAAAAGACAGGAATTAACATTTAAATTCCATTGTGTGTCATACTCTATGAGACACAACACAGAAGAACTAGACTTCACCCCATTGAAATAGTGGGCAATATTAGGAACAAAATTCAATTCTGCATAATTTCTTATTGGACCTTTTCAAAAGCAAGCATTTTAATGGCAGATGGAACTTTTAAGGAATTTTCATTTCTAGGTGGACTAATAGTTTTCCCAATAGTTCATCTTGAAAATACCCATCCAATTTAATAGTACAGTACAGAATCTACATAAACATTTGAATTTTATGTCAACAAAATTATATCTACCAGTTGAAGGGCTTAAATTGTGATTTATATTCAAAATTTACATATGATAATGGCAAGTGTTCCAACTCTCAGTAAAACAATAAATTATCCTTTGAACCACAGCAAATCTTTTAATAGAATTTTACTTCAAGAATATAACAATCCAGGAAAATTCCAGATGTTCATTTAATGAAGCCAAAATGAAGACTAGAACAAGAATAATCTATAAAACAGAAGTTGCTATTTGGAGAAGAAAAGTGAAGTGTTCAGGAAAAGAAAAAAGATAAATGTAAAAGATAAAAAGCTTTTGAGAGTGGAATCTATTATCTCTGTGATTGCTGACTAACAAAAATATGGCCCTTGATACTTTCATTTAGCATAGAAAATGTCCATAATTTCAAGGATTTATTTTTCTGTCATTTTATGTTTATATGACATCTTTTGGAAAGAATTTTCTTTTCTAATTCCTTATTCTTGACTGCCAGTACTCCCTTATCCATAAAAGCAAGTCTCAACTTTAAGTATATTATTTGAAAATTTCATAATCTGAACAAAAGTTATTTAACCTTTATCTCCTACTTTTCACTCTTGCCCCCCTTTTTAAGTATTAAAGATATTTATTTAGCTCAGATTTGGAGGCTTAAAAGTTCACACTGAGCAGCTCTATTGATTCAGCCTCTAGTGAGGACTCCTTTGGCAGGGTTATTACATAATAGATAGTATCATGGTGAAAACACATGGAGAATAGAGAGATTACATGGCAAGACACAGCCAGAGACTGGGGAGAGACCATTCCTGTTCTTTTGTAACAACCTTCTGTGGAGAACTAACCAAGATCAAGTGAGAGTTTATCAGTTCCTTTTGAGCGCAATATCCCAAACACCTAAATAACTCCTATGTTTAAGAGTTGTCACTGTTTCAGAATCTCCCCCATCACACTAAAGCGAAAGCCTCCAACACACAAACTCTTGGAAGAAAAACCACATTCAAACCATAAAAATGACATAAGCACAAAAACTCAAAAGAATTGTTTCAAGGGATTTCTGAGCATTGTCTTCTTAGTAATAATATTGGAGATATTTTTAATCTATTTGATACACAGGTTTGGATATAGCAAAAAGTAGCAATGTGAATATAAGAGAAAAACCTACAAGTAATAAAATGATTAAATACAAACTTCTGTAATCTTTAAATTTTTAAAGAAAATATTATTCTGGTAACATTCTGATAATGGACCTATGTTGAGATCTGTGCCTAGACCCCCAATCCCCCAAACAAGTGCACAATGAAGGCCCAAAGGAATGAAATAAGCAGCATGATCTTTAGGGCTCCAAGAGGACTAAAATCCTCTGCAGAGTTCATAACTCTGCTAGCCAGCCAGCCAACAAACCCTGGGAATCCCGTATATAATCAGAACAAGCAAGGAGTTGAGTGGAAAACTTAGGAAACCTAAGCAGGATCTCGGGAGGGGTTCAAGGACCCCTCAGAGCAACAGATGATGCTAATTAAGGAAAACTATCCAGAAAGTCTGCAAGTGGCCTCTGTTTTAGCTGTGGCCTATCTTGCCACACGAGGTGTCCCCTCGTTCTCAGTTCAGTGATACCCAGGCCACACCACAGCCTTGCACATGTACTCAGCTTCAACGGCTCCAAAAGACCTATAGTGGTATGTATTGTGCTTGTGATTTCACTTACATTTTTATAGGGATTGATGATGTTCAATTTTTTTCCATGTGTTTGTTAACCAACAATTTGTAGATTTTCTTTCATTTATTTTTATTAAGTTTATTGGTACAATTTAGATACACATAACAATCACATTCATTATAGGGAACTTGTACCTGTACATGATATATCTTAATTCCTCTCTTTTCCCCATCCCCTCCCTCTCTTCAACCCCTCTCTTGTTTACAAAGTTTTGTTTCCATTTTATCCTTTTCTCTTTTCCTTTCCATCCTCCCAATTCCCTCTTCCATTTGAACAAATACATCTTATTTTGCAATATCTGTTATATATCAATTCTTTATATGTTCTAGATATTAATCCTTTGAAGAACAACTGGCTAAGACTTTCTCCCACACTGTGGGTTGTCTTTACACTCTGATGGTGATTTCTTCTGCTGTGCAAAACCTTTTTAATAAGATGAGGTTCCAGTTGTTAATCTATTGTAGTATTTCCCATGTCATCAGGGTTTTGTTCATGAAATCTTTGCTTACATATATGTTTTCAAGAGTTCTACCTATTCTGTCTTCCAGTAGATTTAGTGTTTTGCTTTAATATTTAGATCTTTGATCCTTTTTTATCTTAGCTTAGTGCGTGGTGATAGATATGGATATAGTTTTAGACTTTGGCATGTGGAAAATAGTTTTTCTAGCACCATTTATTAAAGAGACTATCTTTTTTCCAACGTTTGGTCCTTTTGTCAATGATAAAGGGACTCAGGATTGGTTTTGCTATTCTATGTCTCTTCTGGTTCCAAATGAATTTTAGGATTGTTTTGTCTAATTTTGTGAGGTGTTCCAATGGTATTTCGATTGGGATTCATTAAATCTGTATAACAATTTTGGAAGTATGGCCATTTTCACTATATTGATTCTTCCTACCCAAGAGCAAGGGATATATTTCCATTTTCTGATATTCTCTTCAATCTCCTTTTCCAGAGTACTATAATTTTCAATGTAAAGATCTTTTATTTCCTTTGTTAGATTGATTTCATTTCTAAGTATTTCATTTTTTGATGTTATTATGAAAGGCATAGTTTCCCTAATTTCTTTATTGATGAGTTTTTTATTTCTATGCAGGAATGCTACTGATTTTTGAGTGTTGACTTTGTATTCAGCTATGCAACTGAATCTGGTTATTAAATCTAGAAGTATTTTGGTGGAATTTTTTGGGATCTTCTATGTAGAGTATCATGTCATCTGCAAATAATGATAATTTAACTTCTTTGTTTCCTATCCTTATTCCTTTTATTTCTTTCTCTTGTCTAATTGCTCTGGCTAATGTTTCCAGAACTTTATTAAATAGGAGTGGTAATGGTGAATATCTTGTTCTTGTTCCTAATTTTAGAGTGAAAGCTTTCAGTTTTTTACCATTCAGTATGATGTTGGCTGTTAATTAGTCATAAATAGCTTTTATCAGATTGAGATAAAGACCCTCTATTCCAATTTTCTGTAGGGTTTTATGTCATAAATGAGTGTTGGACTTTGTCAAATGCTTTTTCTGCACCTGTTGAGATGATCATGTGATTTTTATCTTTGGCTGTGTTGATATGGTGTGTTACATTGCATATGTTGAACCATCCCTGAACCCCTGGGATGAATTCCACTTGATCATAGTGTATAATCTTGATGATTTGCTGCAACCTATTTGCCAGTATCTTAGTTACTTTTCTCTTTCTGACACAAAATACTTTCCACCTAAAGTGAAAGCAGAAAAGTTATATTTAGCTCACAGTTTGTAAAGGTTGCAGTCCATCATCCTATAAGCTGCTGGGTCCAAGGCAGGGTCACTTGACAGAGGGATATCCAAGAGGAGAAACAGTTCATGGTGGCAAAAGAAAACTAAAGCAAGCAAGAAAAAGAGGTGGCAAGCCTCTTTCTATCCCTTATATTGTATTCAGGCTTCTTGCATTAGAGCAGGTGTAGCACTCACACCCTTAATCCCAGCACTGAACCATGAATCAGTCACAAACTCTAGATTTAGCTACCTTTGAAAAGTTCTCCACCCCATGACTGCATGAGGTTTTGGAGGGACATCTAGATCCAAACCATAAAAGCCAGCATCTTCTTGAGAATATTTATATCTATGCTCATTAGGGAGATTGGCATATAGTTCTTTTTATTGGTTGATTCCTTCTATGATTTTGGTATCAGGGTAATACTTGCTTTCCAGAATTACTTTGGGAGTATTGCTTTCCTTCCAATTTCATTAAAGAGCTTAACAAGTAATGGCATTAGATCATCTCTAAATTTCTTGGAGAATTCAGCAGTGAATCTATCAGGACCCAGGCTTTTCTTTGTTAGTAACAAAATTACATTTAGTTACATTTTCAATTTCATTGACTGATATTGATTTATTTAGAACTTTTATATCTTCTTGATTCAGCTTTGCTAATTCATATGTATCTAAGTATCTGTCCATTTTATCTGTGTTTTTCATCTTATTAAAAATTCTCAGAGGAGGTATTGATGATCTTCTGGATTTCCAAAGGATCCTTTGCCATTTTATCCTTTTCATCACTAATTGCATGAATTTGACTCTTTCCTTTCTTTTTTTGATAAGGTTGGCTAAGGGTTTGTCAATTTTATTTAATCTTTCAAAGAACCAAGTTTTCATTTCATTTATTTTTTAATATTATTTTCTTAGTTTACATTAACTGGTCCTCTGACCTTTATAATTTCCTCCCTCAAACTTGCTTTGGGCTTGAATTGATTATATTTTTCTAGAAATTTGAAGTTCAACACTAAGTTGTTTATTTGAGCTTGGTCTGTTTTTCTGATGTGTGAGTTCACCACTATTAATTTCCCTCTTTGGATTTTTTTATTGCCTCCTATAAATTCCAGTATGTTTTAGTGGCATTATCATTTAATTATAGGTATTATTTAATTTCTTTTTTAATTTGACCTGTGACCCACTGGTTGTTCAGAAGAGTGTTATTTAATTTTCATATGTTACGGAGTTTTTGTAGTTTCTTTTGCCATTGATTTCCAATTTTATTGCACTATGATCCGATAATATGCATGGGATAATTTCAATTCTTTTGCATTTACTTAAGCATGCTCTAGGGGTTATTATGTGATCTATTTTGAAGAAAGCCTCATGTACCACTGAGAAAAATGTGTATTCTGATGCTGTGGGGTATAGTATTCTATAGACATACACTAAGTCCATTTGTTCACAGGTTTTGTTCAGTTATCTTATTTCATTTTAGAATTTTTGTCTAGCTGATTTATCTACTTGTGACAATGGGGTGTTAAGGTACCCCATTACAATTGTGTTAGTGCTTATTTTATTTTTCATGTCCATTAGTATTTGTTTTATATATAGTTGGGTGCACCTGCATCTGGTGCATATATATTTATGATACCTCTTCTTGTTTTCCCTTAACAAGTTTATAGTGACCTTATTCACCTCTTTTAATGTCTTGGCTTGAAGTTCACATTGTCTGCAAACAGAATAGCTACCCCTGCTTTTTCTGGGTTCCTGTAGCATAGAGTATTGTTTTCTATCCTTTGACTTTCAGTCTATGAAGTCAAATGTGTTTCTTAAATGTAACATATTGTTGGATCTTGTTTCTTGATCCATTCTGCCAGTCCATTTCTTTTGATTGGTGAATTGAGACCATTCACATTTAGGATTATAACTGATATGTCTTGGTTTATTCTTGTCATATCATTTTACTGCTGATGGTTTCCTGCCTTTCCCCTCTGTTTAATTTCTTGCCAAGCCTGGTGGCTTCTTTCTATTGGTACTCTTGGAATTATGGGCTTTATCATCTCTTTCAGAATATCTTTCAAAATCCTTTGTAGGTTTGGTTGTCACAAATTTCTTCAGTTGTTCTTTTTCATGGAGTATTTTATTTCTGCATTAGTACTGAATGATAATTTTGCAGGATACATCAACCTGAGTTGGGAGTTTTTTTTTTTTCAGGACTTGAAATACTTAACTGCAAGCTTTCTTTGACTTAAGAGTTTGTGTTGAGAAGTCTCCCATGGTTCTTATGGGCTTTCTTTATAGGTGATTTTTTTTCTTTTCTCTAACAGCTTTTAATATTGTTTTTGTGCAGAATTTATGGAATCTTGATTATCATATGCCTTGGTGTATATTTATTTTGGTCATGACTAACTGGAGTTCTGTATTCTCACTTATTTGCATTCAAATTCTTTTTCTATGCTGAAGTTTTCTACTGTTACTTCTGTAAACAGGGTTTTTATGTCATTTGTGCTGAATTATACTTTTTAATTGACTCTAATTGATCTTATATTGTTCTTCTTTGCACCATCTTGCAGTTCTTGGATTGTTTTTTCATGGTCCCTTGCTATTTTTAAGATATCTTTCTTTTCCTGATTGCTAACTATTATTCTGTTTTCTAACTCTGATATATGTCTTCAATTTTTAAAATTCAGTTTGGCAAACTTTCAATGGAATTTTAAATTTCCTATTTGACTCTGATTCATGGATTTGATTTCTTTCCTATGTTGGCTATTCATGGTTTCCATCATTTTTCTATTTTCTTTGTTTTAAAAAATCTATGTCTAATCTAGATTTGCTGAACAAGTTCTTCAATATGGATGTCATCTCTTTTTTAACCTGTGAAATTATTTGTGTTCTGATTCCCTCTATAGCCTTTTTTTATTTCTGCTGCTGTCATTCCAAAAATTCAGGTGGATGGCTTCTGATTTTCTCTATTTTGTTGTCCTCTGGATTAGTCCTGGGTGGACTGGAAGTCTGGGCATGCATTTTGCTTTTGTGCCTTGTCATTTTCTATTTTTCTAATTTTAGTTGGTTTTCTGTGTTGTGGTTTGTATTTTTCTCATGTTAGGTAGCTTTATCATTGGTATTGAGGATTCTCTTGGAAATGTCTGTTCCTCTGAGATGGTAGGTATAACTGGCTATTGGCCTTTGTGTCTGTCCCAAGATCCTATCTTCCCACTTTATTGGAGATGAGGAGTTGTTATCTTATTTGGCTTAGCATCCAGTACTTTGATACTGGACTATAGGGATGATTATTAGCACAGATTATCACAGTGTTGTCATACCAAGATGAGACACTGATTACAAGGATATCATCCTCACCTAATTAGTACAATTAGCAACAAAGATATCATCAAGCACAGCCTAGAAACTGAAAATCTGTGGCAACTGCTAATTTGTTATTTTTAAGCCTGATTATAAAACAACATCCAACATAAACTAGGAATTTGTGTGCAGTGAGCTTCCCCTTTATAGAGTGAGTTTATCCTGTGAAGAATGAAAATTTAACAGGGATAGAGGACAAAAAAGAGCAATAAATGAAGAGAAATATAGTGCAAGCAAGTCTGAAGGACAAAGGACTATCAACAAAACTTTGGGAAGGTGGAGAAGAATACAGGAGAGAAACAATGAAGGAGAATACAAAGTAATATCCAGACAAACAAGAAAGAATACAGGCAATTTTCATCTACACGTAAATATCATAAAGTCAAGAAATACCGTTGAGAAAAGAGAGAGACAGGACAGAAAAATGAAATTATAAAAGCCAAAACACAAACAACTCCCTTCCAGAAAAGGAAAGCAAAAAAAATTCCTCTGATGCCCCCACCACATTCTGTGTTAGTTCCCTAGTCAGAGCCACAATCTGTACTGAGTAACACCACCAAGTCTGCAGTAGGATTAGAGGTGGATATGAGGTTGATTTTTGGCCACACCACTGACTCCTCTCACACAAGTTCATCATAGGGCAGGGGAGTGTCCTTGTCTGCCATTGGCCAAGGCCATTTGCCTGCTTGTGCTGCTGGTTACAACAAGGGCTGCTTCTAGTCCTTTGCAGCTAGAGTTAAAACTGGCTTTCATCAGCTGTTGAAACAGAATCTAAGTGATCCTGGCTCCTACTTCTCAGAAGTGTTCCCCCATTCTACTGGACAGTGGACTGCTGGCTGTCTGCTTTGGCTGAAGGGTCCTTCCCTCTTCCCACTCTGGGACATTGGCAGTGAAGCGAACTTGGAGCTATTTTGCTGCTGGAATTTGAGGCCTGAGCCCTTTGAAATAAAATGGCAGTCCTGCCCACCCACTACTGTTTCTCTGGGTGATTCTGCATCCAGCACCACTCTAATTCACTCAACAATTGCACACAGTGGGGTGGGCTGCTTGGGAAACAGTGTCTCATATTTTTACTGCTGCCTCTAACGGTACAAGGCTCTCCTGGTCCAGGTCAAGTCTCAGTCTTCTAGTGAGGAGCAAAGTTTCTTTTTCTGTCTCCCCATTCCCCAAGTCAGCTGCTGTAGCTTCACCGTGCAGTCTCAGGTCTGCAGCCGTGATCTATTTCTTCTGGGGCAATAAATCCTATTTTCTCTGCCATCAGTTCCCTTGTGGTTTTCTTGTGCCCTGCTCTCCCTTTGGATTCTATCCAGGCTGTTTTTGTCCAGACACTCAACACTTCATTCTGGAGAACCTGAGTAGGTGATGCTCAGCACTCCTCCATTTTTCTGTGACTTCCACTCTTGCCATTTGGTCTGGCAAACCTTGCATACTTACTGACTCCAAAGTGACTTACTGAATCTCACCTCCAGATTATGTTCATGCTGCTGTTCCTGCTACTCCTGGTCAGGTGCTAAAGTAGAAAGAACATGAATTAAGTCAGTTCTAACTCCCCAGTAAGGCACTTATTAGATATGCAATATGCCCATTAGCCACATGTTCTAGGGTAGGTTTTTCAATCTTCCTCAACATTGATTTTCTGATCTGTAAACTGAGAACATTAATACTTATCTCTATTTTGATATTTTAGTACTCTATTTTGAACATTAAATGAGATGTTCATTTGCCTGAAATGTTATGCACGATAAATATTATTTCTTTCCTTTTTCTTTTTTGGTCTTTTGAGACAGGATCTCACTATGTAGTTAAGGCTGGCTTGAACTTGTGGTGCTCCTTCTGCCTTAGCCTCTCAAGTGCTGGAATTATAGGAGCATGCAACTATGCTCAGCATATTTCTCCATGATGTTTAGCCCCTCACTTCTACCTTGAAATTCCCTAAAGCATTTCTTTCCTTCAGAGTCCATTTCGAGGCCCACATCTTGAAATCAGATTAAACAGCCCTTCACCATTCAATTGGTCCTTGATTCTATACTGCCTTGTGTTGCTATTTAACATTTCTTTAAGATATCTTGTCTCCTCGGTGATCTTGCAAATTCCACAACGGGGATAATCATTTTTGTACGTATTATACACCAACCACATTGAAGATTCATAGTCTATTTTAGTACTATATTTCTTCAACCAAGATAGAATGCAGTGGCAAGACCAGATACATAGCTGTGCAATGTGTGCAGTCACACATCTCCCACATTCAGAAAGACCCCAAGCTTAATTTAATGTTGTCCTGGAATTCTTTGTTATTTATGAATAAAAGCCTCATATTTGATTTTATTCTGGGTTGCAATTACTTAACCACTACTTCCTGGCAGTCTTCCTGACTTGAAGAGGCAGATCAGAGCGTAGGGTAGCCAGAATGGATGGAATGGCATGTCATAAATAAGAAAACTAGTGGGAGAGCTCCCTTAACATTTTCAGCCAAGTGCTTAATATGTGAATATATGTGTAAAAGGTTCTACCCAACGCTGGGAAACAGCTCCTGAAAGGGAAAAGGCAGAATGATTACCAGAATCACTATATTAATATCAAAGTTGATTCCAAAGCAAAGACTAGTATTACAAATAAAAGAGACCTTTTCATCATGATAAAAGAGTCAAGTCATGCAAAGAACATAATAAAACTAAATGTTTATAGTCCTAATAACAGATCCTCAAAATGAGAAAACTAGTGGGAGAGCCCCCTTAAAATTTTCAGCCAAATGCTTAATATGTGAATATATGTGTAAAGGTTCCACCCAATGCTGGGAAAGAGCTCCTGAAAGCAAAAAGGCAGAATAATTATCAGAAAAAAAGTAGAATACAGAATTCAAAAAAAATTAACATCATAAAATTGCTAGTTGATACATTACATATTGTCATCTTAACAATAGTTGTTAAAGTTACAAAATCAAAGCAAAAAAGGTGGCTAGACACTCAAACATTGACAGTGCAAACTCTTCTGTTCAATGATCTGACAGAAATGTAGTAATATGATCATTGATCTTACACACTATACATACCATTATATCCTTTAAAGCACTTTCCTTCCCTTTCACTTTTACAATATCTATTATACTTTTATATATATTATACTTTTGAGATACCATTATTCTGCCAGCTCTTATTATTTTTTTACATTAGAGAGACAATGTGATATTTACTAATGTGAGTCTTGTTTATTTCATTAATGAGGATATTCTCAAGTTGCCTCCATTTACCTATAAGGGCCTCAAGATCATCATTTTTATAGCTGCATAGTATTCCATTGTATACCACATTTTTTTCATCCACCATGCAGTTGATGGGCAAATTGTGCTGCTATGAACATGGGTGCACAAATATCGCTGTGACAGGACCTTTTCAATTTTTCTGGGAAAATATCCAAGAGGGGAATAGCTGGATTGAGTGGAACTTCCAATCCTAGATTTTTGAGGAATCTCCATACTGATTTCTACAGTGGTTGCACCAGTCTGCACTCCCACCAACAGTGGAGAAGTGTTCCTTTTTCTCCACAGCCTCGCCAACATTTGTTATCAGTTCTTTTCTCGATGGCAGCCATTGTTTCTGGGGTGAGATGAAATCTCAATGCTGTTTTAATTTGCATTTCTCAAATGACCAGTGATGGTGAACATTTCTTCATATATTTATTTTCAATTTGTATATCTTCATCTGAAAACTGTGTGTTCATCTCTGATGCCCATTTTTGGAGAGGGTCTTTGAATTTGGGGAGTTTAATGTTTTTCAGTTCTTTATATGTTCTGGATATAAGTCCTTTGTCTGAGGGATTGTTGGCTAAAATTATTTCCCATTCTGTGGGTTTTCTTTTCACTTTGGATTTTGTTTGAAGTGCAAAAACTTTTTAGTAATATGAGATCCCAGTTGTTGATTCTTTGAAGAATTTCCCATGAGGTTTGCATTTTATTTATGAATTCTATCCCTACCCCTATGTCCCCAAGAATTTTACCTCCCTTGTCTTCTAGTAGATTTAGTGTTTCTGTTTTAATATTTAAAACCTTGATCCATTTAGACTTTAGTTTTGTGCATGGTGATAGGCATGGGTCTATTTTCAGTGTTCAGCATGTAGAAAGCCAGTTTTTCCAACAGCATTTATTAAAGAGGCTATCTTTTTTCCAGTGAACATGTTTAGCTCCTTTGTTAAATATCAGGTGGCTGAGTGAATTTGTAGTAGTGTTTGCATCTTCTAATCTGTTCCTTGATCCTCAGGTCTATTTCTTTGCCAGTACCATGCTGATTTTATCACTGTGGCTTTATAGTACTATTTCAAGTCGGAAATTGAGATACCTCCTGCCTTGCCTTTGTTGCCCAGAATTGCCTTTGCTATTCTAGGTTTCTTCTGTTTCCAAATGAATTTTAGGAGCATTTTCTCTATATCTGTGAGGTATGTCAGTGGTATTTTGATTGGGATTGCATTAAATCTGTATAACAGTTTTGGGAGTATGGCCATTTTTACAATGTTGGTTCTTCCTAGCCAAGAGCAAGGAATGTCCTTCCATTTTCTAATATCATCTTCAATCTCCTTTTTCAGCATAGTATAATCTTCAGCATATAGGTCTTTTGCATTTTTAGTTAGGTTGATTCCTAAGTATTTCATTTTTTCAGATGTTATTGTAAAGGGCAATATTTCCATAATTTCTCTCTCAGTGAGTTTTTTGTTTGTGTACAGGAATGCTATTGATTTTTGAGCATTGACTTTGTATCCAGCTACACTGCTGAACTTGTTTATTACCTCTCATAGTCTTTCAATGGAGTGAAAAACTGCTTTTTAATACAGCTACAAATACAAAATCCAAGCCACAACTTGGAGAAAATATTTACAAAAATTGCATCCAACAAAGCGTTTCTATGTAAAACTTGAGTAGAATTCTCAGAATTCAATAAGAAGACAAGCAACCAATTTAAAAACTGACAAAGAATTGAAACAGATATTTCATCACAAAAGATTTTAAACAAACAGAATACACTCAACAGCATTGATCATTATTGAAATGCAAATTAAAACAATGAAGTACTATATTAGTTTGTTAGGGCTTCCATAAGAAAGTACTACAGAGTAGATGATTTAAACAACAGCATATTGTATATGTCTTATGATCAATATGTATGCAAAGTTGGGTCCTTCTGAGAGCCATATGGGAAGGATCTATTCCAGGCCTATGTACTTTGCTTATAGATGTCTATCTTCCCTTTGTATGTCTGTGTCCAAACTTCCTCTTGTTCTAAAGACACAAGTCATATTTGATTAAGCTACCTGCCATGACTTCAATCTATCACCCCTATAAAGACCATGTCTGCAAATATGGCCACATTCTGAAGTACTGAGGCTTAGAACTTCAACAACAGTTTTTCAGAGGGACACAGTTCAACCCATAACACCACTGCACACATATTGGAATAGCTAAATTTTAAGAGAAGTGTTGATAAGGATGTGGAAAACCAGAAATTCTCAGAATGATACAATGGAATCAGTTTGATGGAGTTTTATAAAGTTAAACATATACCAAGAAAGTCACACAAAAATTTTCCTAGGTATTTACCCCAAATAAATAAATACATACACATACACATACACAAAGCCCAGTACACTAATGTTCATAGTAATTTAATTGTAATAACCCCAAAATGGAAACAGTTCAAATCTCCAAGTGACTAGATAAATAAGTTATGGGATATTATTAAGCAACAAAGAATAAACTATTTGGTACAACATCATGAATGAATCTCAAAACAATTAGTCAGCTCAGTGAAATAGAATAGGTATAAAAGATTCTATTTATATAAAAATCTAAAAAATCCAAGCTACTAAATCATAAAAAGAAGTAGTTCAGTGATTACGAGTAGATGGGGATGGGGAGAAGTTAAGGAAGAAAAAAGAACACAAAAATCATGAGGATGTCAGGTATTTCAATTAGCTTATTGTTAAATGGATATATAAATATGTATGTTAAAATGCATTAAATTATAATTTTGAAATATATGTAATTGATTTGAGTTTCATTATATTACAAGCTGAAAATAAAAAAGAGTAATTATATCAACTTTTTAAAAAAATCTGATGATTTCAATGCTCTTTAAATTGTTCTAGACTATAAAAAAGAAAAAAAATATTCTTTCTATATATAAAATTAGTACTAAAATTTGATAGCACAGCCATTGTGATAGTCCAATCTCAATTATGTATTTTGAGAAAAAATCTAAACAAAATATTCATTAAGCACATGCAGCAGCATATTAAATTAATACTACTTTAAGTATAGTTAATTCAAGATTAAGAAAAAGTCAATACCAGTATGTTTTAAAAATTCATCATACTAAAATAGGGAGAGATGAAACTATTCTCTCTATAGACACTGAAAAGTAGAAAATACACATAAACTAGGAAGACAGTGGTTCTTTTAGAGTATACATACACACCAAGCTGTCTTTGGCTAAAAACCAAAGACAACTTAATGCTTAATGGAAATACATTAGAAACTTTCCCACTAATTTCAAGATGAAGATAAAGAAAATCACTAGAATTTAGCACTGTTTTTTGAGATACTACTGAGCACAGTCAGAAAGGGAAAGAAAATGGAGTACACAATTGCAAAGAAAGAGGTAAACTATCAAAAAATAAATTGAAAAGCTACTCCCAATACTAACAATTCAATAAAGAAGCAGGGTAAATTTTTAATAAGCAGAAATCATATGTCCAAATAAAAAGAAGTGAAATGAAATGACAATGCTTTAAAAAACAATAATAATAATCCATTATCTAGGAATGAAACTATCAGAAAATGGGGTCAGAGATATAGCTCAGTGGTACAAGCACCTGCATGGAAGTACAAGGTTCTGAATTCAATTCCCAGTACCAAAAAAAAAAGAAAAAAAAGATATGTCCTTAGTAAGTGATACCATCATACATATGTAAATTATCCCTAAGTAAATTTATAAATTTAATACAGTCTCAGTGAAATTAAATTTTGTGGGTTCTGTTAACTAGTGTAAATTATCTTTATTTGTGCGTGCCTGTGTATATGAGTGTCTACATGTTTTAGCAATTACTAAGAGAGGAATTTTCTCTATGTAAGTCTTTTAAGAAGATATAGGCAATCCTTTACAAATGGGCAAAAGGCCCGAGCAGGCATTATGCATGAGGAACTACACACAGTAAAGATATGAAACGGTGCCCAATTTCATGGTTATCAGAGAAATACAAATTAAAACCAAAATGAAACACTACTATATACCTACATATTGGCAAAAATTATGTCTGATAATTGGCATGTTCACAAAGATATAGAATAAGGTGGACCCTCCTATGCACCATTAGAAGTATAAATTGCCACCACCACTTTGAAAAAAGTTTGTCATTGTCTCACAAAATTGAAGCTTTACGTTTTTTTCAGGTTATAAACAAACATTTAAGAAATGTCAACTTCTACACTGGATACTAGTACAAGAATTAGTGTTGTTCACAACAATTCCACACTGAAAATATCCCAAATTTCCATTTACAATAAAACGATACATCAGCGCAGTATACTCTGAAAATAGAACACAGCACAGCAAGGAAAATGAAGGAACTAGAGCTTTGTGTAACTGCACAATGAATCTCACAAGAGGATATTTTCACAAAAGAACATGTATAAAATACCTCTGTTTGCATGCACATAGCAACTCTGGGAAAATACACATTAACTTTTTAGAGAAAGTGCCACAACAGGTAAAAACTAAAATGCCACCCAGATGATGAAAATAATTCCAATAAAAACCAAGCTCTTAGGGTAAAGGACTTGGTAAGAGAATTTAGATGCTTAAAATAGTTTTTTTAGTAGGTACATATAATGTTTTGACAAATGTTCACTTTATTCATATTATATACTTCCTTTATATGTTTTATGATCTTTTTGCAAAGTTATTTCACAATTTCAAGGAATGGAAAACCCCACTACAATAGCAAAATGCTAAGGACTTAGATGCAAAGGAAATGGGAATGACAGGTGACTAAAACATAAGTCAAGATGCTCAGCCTCAGTCATAAAAAGATAGATGCAAGATAAAAGTATGCTGAAATACCACTCTTTACATAGTAGACTGGCAAAATTCCCAGCTCATCCTGTTATTGAGTCTTGGGGAAACGGACATATAAAACATTTCAGGTAAGAGATTAAATCTATGACCCTTTGGAAGGCAATTTGGTATCTATAAAATTGCAAATATATACTGACTATTTGCCCCCGTAGTAATCCCATCTTGGGAAATTTGTACACTCGTTCATGTATAAATGATTTATATTCAACAGTACTCATGCATTGTTTGTAACAGTAAGTAAATGAAAGCCATATAAATGCCCACCAGTTGGAGACCGGTTACATAAATTATGGCACAGTCATACAATGGAACCCATGCAGCAGGAGCAAGGCACCAAGGAGGCACTGTACTTACTGACATATAAATGTCTCCAGGATGTGTTATAAAACAAAGGAAGAAAATGTAGAACAGAGTGTATAGATGCTGTCTCTGTTAGCCTGTCTGTAGCAAATCTGGAAAGATATAAATGCTTGCAGAAGAGTGAGGAATAGAAAATAGATGAGAGATGGAAATAGGTCTTCCATTACATAGCCTTTATGTATTTTTAAATGTTTGAAGCAAGGTAATATTTATTGAAAAAGTTAAAATTTGAAAAGGAAAATAAAGCATATCCAAAAAAGTTTACCAGGGGACTCATACATTACATGACACTTTACTTTCCAGTGTGCAAGTCTGAGTCTCCTTACATTAAGAGTTATAGATCCCTGACCCACCCTTGGTCCCACACAATTACACATCCTGTCCTGAAGACCTACTGCTATTTGTGCTATTTGTGCCCGTGCTCCTGATGTGGGCACATTGGAGATTAGCAACACCATCTGGCCTAGCGAATGTCCTGACTGAAATCTTTGCCAGCCCTCTAGTTGTTAAAATGAAGAAGGCCATGGTTGAGAACAAAGTCAGTGAATTATCCAAGGAGAGGTCAATGACACTCACTCCCCAGGAATGAGAGAAAACAAGCTATTTTGAATTTCCTTACCTTAGAGATGTATCCAGGATGCTGGGTACTGGAAGAGCATACACTCCCCACCATCCTGGTGAGAGAAGAGCTGGAAAGATTGTTCCCAACCAAGAAGGGCATGAGACAAGTCAATTGCTTATTAAATTTAAGTGTCTGGAAAAAGGACAGGCTGACAAGTTATTCTTTAGTCTGAGATCTTCTTCATACCAGGTACCACTGCAACAAGAGAAATAGCACTGGAGACAGATGGACATTGGCATGGCCAGGCAGAAGGTAAAGGGACCACTTGTCTGGTTTCCAGTCTCTGAGAGGAATGGAAGATGGCTCCCACCTTGGCTAAAGGGCCCAGAGTCAGAGGATGTAGGGGAGGAGACAAGGGTGAGGGATGACTCTGGGACCCAGGTGGGTTTCTAGCAAAGGAATGGCGAGGAGAAGGTATCTGGGAAATACAGCTGAGTACATACTCAGGCCTCTGGGAGCTCCACCCAACATAGAGGGAAATAATCAAAGAGGGAAGGGTAAGCATTGAGAAAACCAAGCAAGCCTACAGGTGCAACTGAGACAAGAACCACAAGGTTGTTGAGGGTTGGGAATAGGACCGTGCCTGAGTAAGTGAAATGAGATAGTTTTAATAACCAAAAAATGACTGGAAAGTTCCATAATCCAACTGAGAGATTGTTAGAAGTGAGCCCCTGCTACCCCAAGACAATGGAGTATTCAGCAATCTATGGAAAGAATTACTGAAAAATGAAACTCTTGCCTTTTTGTATTTCATTTATATCCTGTTAAAGTTGAGACTGCTTACTACAATTTTGCATTTGGGAGATATATTTTAAAAAACATTAGAATTGTGCCTGCATTTCCTATTTAGTTAAACTTGAAGTTTCATTATTTGTTCTTTAAATTAATGACACATTGACAGCAGTTAAAAAATTTTTTTGGAAGTCAGTAAGAAGCCTGTTTATTGGGAGATATTATTAGCTGAGTAATATTGATGATTCATGAATCAATCACTTAAGCATTTCACAGCTTGGGAAATTCTGTGATTTGCTCCAAGAGATTTAACAGTTTCTACCTGTTTTAATTCTATTTTATGACACATGTCAGGCAATTTTCTTATACATATATTCTTCATTTGAAAATGGAATCATAAAATCATCTTTTAAAAATTATTTTAACGATAAGGAATCATATTTAAGTGAAAATTCAACCATGTGTGACATTGCAAATGCAAATGCCACCAAAGAATCACTAAACAGATCATTTCTATACTTGGCATAGACAGTGAGAATCACACCACAATTTGCTTCTTTGCCTAAAGGCTGGCAAGTTTTCCTTAACGTGTATTGCAATTTTAGAATTGTTTAAAATATTTAATGCCTCTGATTATGGACAAAATATGTTCAAGGCTTGTTAAAGTGAATTCATATAATTTTCAATATTTCTATGGTATAGTTTAGGGAATAGGTTGTTAATTTCAAAGTTTGTAGGTGAAATGACTGAATAATAGTGGTTAAGATTGTGTTTAACTTGATAAAACCTGGCTATCTTGACTTAGCCAATAGGGGTTTATATTTCTCACATTAGAGGAGTCCAGAGGTTGGCAGCTCAATGTACAAGAAGCACCCCAGACTCCTTCCATTTTCACCCCTATCATCCTTAGACTATGGCTTCCATGCTATGCTTATTACTCAACAGATATGTGATAGCAATCCAACCACTGTCATGATGACCATATTCCACATAGACAGCTTCAGCAAGACAGAAAGTGGGGGTAGCAACCATATCGGAGCTTCAAGCACATTCCCATAAACTCTTGGTGACATCTATTTACATCTCATTGACTAGACTATGTCACCTTGCCTTACCATGCTACTAGGAAATGTGAAAGGTTAAGCACGTTCCCTTCCAAAACAAATGCTTGTGTCATACAAAATAGTAATTGGGTAGGTATCTAGCAATATCCCCTGTCACTCAGAGGTTAAGACAAGATAAATAGTATTTGTCTCAGAGTGTCATCAAATGACCAAGATTTTTTGGAAAGGAGGTGCTGAGGAGTAAAATAGAGAGAAGTAGAACATGTTAACACAATACTATACTTCATCCAAAGTCCCACCTATTTTTAGATATAAATTATTTCCTATGGACTTATGAGGGAATATTAAGGTTATGTAGTGTAGAATTTTGGTGTGATCCTGGACAAAATGCAATTTTTCAGAATCACTGTGAGCTAGACTTAGCTCTATATGGGCATTTTTGTTTCCAGTCACATTATCTTCTCATATCCATCATAGAAATAGATGGTAAGAAAAATCTGGTGGTTCATTGCCCTGAAAGAGTATTTCTATAATGGTTTCTAGTAAGATTAACTAATAGTTGTCCCTGGAAGAGTCCTAGCTGGTAATGGCTGTTGCTGGGTCTATTTTGTTAGACAGTCAAGAACCCAGGAATGGGACCTTTGGGCCAGTCAATAAAGGTCACAGACTTTACCATGGTGCATATCACATCAACTCAGTTCAGTTTCTTGGGCCCTTCAAAATCATCATTTGAGAAAATAGTTTTTTTTATCTGACCCATGATATTTAAACCAAGATGACAGACTGAACCCACCTGCCAGCTTCCCTGTTCCAATCTCAAAGCCATTGACATGCCAAAAAAGGTCTATATCCCAAGTTTTGAAAATAACATGTCAGTGCTAGAAAGTAGGAACTCCTGAAAGATTTAGGTAAAATGGGAATAAAAATTAGATATTTTATTTTTTGGGGTACTAGAAATCAAACTTAGGACCTTAGGCTTGCCAGGAAAGTACTGTGCTGCTGAGCTATAATCCCACCTCTAAAAATTAAAGATTTTAGAAAGAACATTTTGATTGTTGACATTTTCTGTCTGATGACTCGTAGTTATTCATAAGAACTTTTGATAGAGAAAATTAACTGTCTTCATCTCCGTGTTCTAAGCAATAAGCATCTTCCAAATTACTAGTTCAAAAATCACAGAAAATAGCACTTTAAAGAAGAAGATAAATCTTATTGGAGTAGAATCACTAGTAAGTTTTGTATCTGAAAAAGAGTGTGGCACTCTGATAGGCTAAGGCAAATCTAACCAATGTGCTAACCCAATAGGAAAGTGGATGTTGCTTACATAGTGCTAGAAAAGCACTCCTTCCTCACAATGAAAAAATGCCCTGGGATTTTATGTGGTCCAAACAAGGTATAAGCTGTGGCAAAAGCCAACACTGTATTAAAAGCCTTTACAGAACACCCTGAGGTTTTCATACAGTTTTCAGCCCCTAGGCTTTTGAAGTCCTAGTAGAAAATACTACAAACAGAATTCCTCTTGGTGTTTTTAAGTTTGTCTACTAAAGTCACAAAGAGATTTTTCTCTAAAAACAAAAAAACTGCTGAATTTGATCCTACAAAATAAATTAGTGCATAATGAAATGATTTAAAATAATCTAATAGGGATATTCATTACCTGCCCAAAATACTTGGCATGATTACAATAAAAGTCCTGTAAAGTACAAGGATTTTATAAAAGAAACATGAAATGGTCAGGATTCAGAATTATCTAATTCCTTAATGAAGAACAATAGGCCATTCAGTTGGCTGAGAAACAACAGTGCCTTGAGTCACAGATTAACTTAATATCAGCATATTGTGATTTTAGTGATTTAATATTTCATCACAGTGGGAAACATGTCAGGTTTGAGAGAGGAAATGTGAATTCTAACTCCAAATTCATCATTATATTTCTGATGACTTTGGATGAATCAGTTAACTTCTCTGAGCTTCAGTTTCCTCATCTGGAATACAAAGAGATTTGAATGAAATATTCTCAAAGATTTTTTTTCTACCATTAAAACACTGTAGCTCCACTTTTCTTTTTTCCCCTTGGGCTCTTTTTGATATCCATAACTCCTGCCTCTATTCCAAGCTTCTAGGCTACTCCTGCTGCCTCTACTTCCCCTGCTGCTCAAGGTTATTCCCTGTAAATCTGCACCTTGTAGGCAATGGTGCCTACCCTAGGTACACCAAGTGAAGACTTCACTTTATTTGTCCTATTTCCTCATACAGCTATTCTTCTGAGGGGTGGCCATCCCTGAGTAATAGTTTCTTCATTTAAAGAAGTGAAATGCTGCTTAAGATTTGAGCTTCTGTGACCAGGCCAAGGGAGAGGACAGATCAAGTCCTGCTGCCTTGACCATGCTGCTGAAACTGGTTCCTTGAGGACCAAAGTTTGTGTGTTCGCTTCTAACATGGGTCTGTCTGGAAGGAGGGTCCTTAAGAGACTGGAAGAAGGATATGCTCACTTTGCTTTGAATAAAGGCAAAATGGAAAGACTTTTCCCTGCTTGTAAGTATTTCCCAATCTATCAGGCCATTTCATACTTTAATTTACATTTTTGCAAATGAAGTAGAGTATATGTAATTGCATGTGTATATAACTATATATATTATATCCATAATTTATACATCTATACTTATACCCAAAGCAACTAAAAACACAACATGAAGTGGTTTCCTTTTTATTTTTACCTATAAGAATCTCACCCAGAACCTTTGGTGTTTGTCTGGTTTTCCCTCTAAAGTTTCTTTTCCTGTTCCTGAGCAGTGAAAGGGGTTTGCTGGCAGTGGAGATGCCAAGACATTGAGACTAAAAGTCAGTTTATAATATTTTAAATTATCCCTCTCCAAGTTTTCCTAAGTCAGTGGATATATTTATCCTCTAACCATGCATGATATTATAATTACCTTGCATATGACTCAGACACAAGGTCACAAAGCACGTGCATGATATTCACAAACTCTCCTGAAGCCCAAATCTTCTTTCTCCAAAAACTGAGTTACCGTGAGCATCTCTCAAAAGGTTGTAGCTCTTAGAGACAGGGTCTCACTATATAGCTCAAGTTAGCCTCAAATTTGCAACTTTCTTGCCTCAGCCTCCTGTTGGGGTTTCAGGCATTTGCTACTATTCCCAATCTGTGATTGTAGCTCTTTAAAATTCCAAAGTCAAGGAGAAGGGAGGAAGGGAAAGGGTAAGGGACAAAAAAAGGAAGATGTTATATACAGATAACAATGCCCCACAATAAATGTACTCATTATGTACTGCAAACATATGTTAATAAAAATTAAAATGTGAAATCTTGAAGGCAGTGCATATTTATGGACTTTATACTGTAGTTTATACTACAGACTATGAGATTGTATCTTTTCTTTTAACACACTTAAGTGAGAAATATCTCCAGTATATATTCTAAAACTTGATTTGTCATTTTAACCAAAACATTATCTCTCACCTATCAGTATCTTGCCTCATATTTTGTCATGCCATGGCAGAAATACTGAGTCTGACGAAAAGCCAAGGGAAGGAAATTCTGTGTCGTCTCCCTTGGTGCTCCACCTCCCCACCCCCACCCTTATGTCTAGACATTGCAGCAGGCTTCACAGTTTCCACCCTTTTTTCCACATTTCATTAATAGTTGTACAAGTCAAACAATAGCTAATCTGGCAATTATGTGCAAGTTAAACACTGGAACATGTTACCCTGCATTGCCTGCCAAATCACACTAAAATTTGGATCAATGAAGGCGCTGAAAGATTTTTTTCAAAAGTTTATCCTGCCTCTCTCCCTGCTTTCAGAGGAGTAGACTTCTAAAAGGGATTCGAATTGTTTAAAAAGCAAATCAGAAATACCAGCATGAAGCCTGCCTCTTGTGTTGCTGTTTTCACAGTTAACTGAAATCCAGAGTTAGGTGGCAGAGGTGAAAAAGGGGACTGATGTAGAGTGTACACACCCTGACATCATTGCATCAGGCTGGAAAAATGAATACCACACCCCAGGCGGTCAGATTTCCGGGGTCATTTAATCATGCTCTGTACACCTGTGTTATGAGGGCACTGCAGCTGCAAAGACAAATGCTGTGGGACTACGAAGCCAATGTTCCTATTTCCCCCTAGGTTGAGCTAATTCCAAATGTCCAAGATTAGCTCGAAACATTTTTGAAAAGTGAAGTAAAGCAAAAGCAAGAATGGATTTGCAGTGTGCTCTTCCAGATTCAGACTCAGGGATGCAGTTTCTCTTCCATGCTACTTAAACCTGTGCTTGGGCTTCCATCTGCCCACAGGATCTCACTTTCCTCCGGTCGCAATGTTTCTCAGATGCCCTGAGTGTAGGGTGATCTGTGCCACTGAGGGTCTCTGGCAGTCTCTGGAATTCAGAATCAGTCCCTAAAATGGCATCAACTCTGTCCACACCTTTTCCTCCTGGGTTTCCTCACTTCTAGTATTCCCAAGAGATATTACTAAGAGGTGTGAACATGATTACTCACAGGAAGCACAACATCAATCATCTTTTCATCACAGGTTTCCATGAAAATCCAAGAGAAGAAACAGAGAGGGATCCATATTAGACAACACTGATTGCCTGAAATGACAGTTCCTTGCCTGCACACTTAATTGAGATTTAGATTTGGAGTGGGAACAAGATGTAATATACCAATGCCCTGCTGGGCTCCAATTGCAGAATACAAGCCTGGCCGCTGATCCTTTTGGGTTTGAAGGACATAGTTCATGGCTAGATCCTTTGAGAGATTTAATTTGCCTCCCTGATAAAAGAAAGGCCCACTGTTTGAGTAGGAATTCCGAGATGATATGAAATCATTGTTGATGGTCCTAAACCTATCTCAGAAGTCTCCAGAAAGATCTGTCTATGCGTGTTGTCTGGGACACATAGAGGAGAATGTAAGGTTGACCTGGAGCCTCTGAAAGCAATTATCAGCAGAGTCCCTTTCCCTCAGGGAATCTACTTCAGTCTTTACATTCATCCAGGGCTAGCACAAATGATAAAGTATGTTTGCCTTTATTGCCAAGTATTCCCTCCCATCTTTTTCTTTTTCGTTCTCACTCATGGGTGGTACCTGTGTGATCTAAAGAATTCCACCCCTGTGGCGCAGCTAGATGAACTCTGGCACCGCCCCACCACTATGAACTCTCACTTGGATTCTGCAGTAATTTCTGGTCTTGAACAACCTACCATCCATTCTGTATTCTAAAATGCAAATCTAATCTGACCACAGTATTGCTTAAAACCCTTCCTTGGCTTTCTATGATCACTAGGTTGGACTCCATGCTTCTTTCCATGGCATGCATGTCATTTAAGATCTAGCCTATGCCTACCTCTCCAGCCTCATCTATTACTACCTTCCATGTACATACCAATCAAAATCCTATCCAAGTCAGGCATGTTGACACACACCTGTAATTCCATAAGTTCAAAGGCTTAGGCAGGCAGATCATCATGTGTTCGAGACCAGCCTACATAGTGAGTTGAGGGCCAGCCTGAATCACATAGCCAGACTCTGTCTCAAAAAATAAAACAAAACAAAACCTCTCTACAGAACTTTCTTCAGTTCTTGTAATACATCTTCCAGTCTTCGTGTGTACTACTCCCTTTCCTAGAATAATCTTTATTTCCTTCTTTGACCAGGTCATTTTTGGCATGGATCATCCCTCATCTTTCTTCTCCATGGAGTTTCTCTAAATGCTAAGGTTGTTTACAGCCCAATATAGACCCCAGAATATCCTTAATCATCCCTCATTTTCACTGCTTCATTGGTTGTCCCTATCTCCCACTAGACAGAAAGCTTCATGGGTGTAGGAAATGTTTTTGTTTTGCCTATCACCAGTCACTCTAGGCACCTGGGCAAATTTGTACTGTCATACTTAGCAGATTTAGCTGAAAATCACCATTGATCTTAGAGTGAAGTATCTTGAAAAATAATAAAAACTTAATAATTCTACTTTAGGATCTAACAGCTTTACCATCTTTAACAGATCCTGAAAGGCAAGCAAATAATCACCATCTTAATATGCCAATATTCAGGGTAAAAGCCCCAGCACCATTGTTTATTCTCCTAATGACTGTTTCTGTTTGCTATAGAAAAGACCTCCTGCTACTTGCTAAAGAGACAAAGATGAAGAAAACATGATCTTAGTGCCTGAGGATCACAAAGTCTAACAACTCTAGACAGAAACAACTTTAACATGTGAGAAGCCTGTAATGGAAGTATAAACAAAATGCTGTGGAAGCAGAGAAGAAAATTTAGTGCCTTGAGGAATTTGAAAGGTGCATCACAGCAAGTCTCTCTTGTCTTTCTGCAAGCTCCACTTGTCCTTTGAGGCTAATTTAACAGCTACTTTCTCTCTGACTTCTCCTCTTAATCCCTTTCTGAGGCTCTCTTAGCCCTACACAAAACAAACTGAGCCAGAATCCCACAGCTTTCATCTTTTATAATGCCTATGATGTTTCCTAAAATCTGAGGAAATTTCTGCAAGTTAGCCAAAGTGACAGTTGGGCCCATCAAATGCCTGATCCATGTGAATGAGTATCCAAAAGCAAAACTCAATCCTAGACACAAAAACCTTGACCCAGTGAGAAGCCCTGATCATTGGACAAGCGAGGCAACCCAAGGGTTAAAGGTTGAGAAGCAATTCTGTGCGCAGTTTGATGGCTGTCACTGAGTTTCTTTACTACTAGACATCCACTGGAACACAGCTTTGTCAGGTGAAGGGTAATAAAGGGAAGCCAAAGGATGTGTTTTGCTAAGAAGCTTTAAAGGGTTCAGCTATCACCTGCATGTTGTGGATGCTCTCTAATAGCTCAAATCGCAAAGGGGGCCAGGTATTCTCTCCTGTTCTTCATTGCAGACCAAGCTCTGGTGTGCTACAGGGGCTTCAATGAGCCTGGTCCAGACCCTGGCAAGCAGCAGGAACACCCATCAAAGATTTCAATGCTACAAATAGAAAAACATGCAGCCATTAGGACAAGATAGCTCCCTGGGGAAGTGCTTGTCAAATTGCAGGGCATGGTGCATTAATGGATTATAAAATTAATTCAGTGGCTCATGGACAACAGTTTTTTAATAGACTATGATAGAATCTAAAAATTAGAGTTCTTCATAAATATATGTGTGTATGAAAATATGCATGCACATGTATGAGTATATGTAAAATATATCTTTTCCTATGGATCATAGTCAAAAATCACAAAGGGACTGCTTGGTCATAGAAGTATTATTTGGTAGAAATGGTAATCATGCTATATTTAATTTCATTAAAGACTCCCAGATATAACCAAATACAGTTTGCAAGAGCTAGCAGCATTATCCATTATAGCATATATGAGTAGCTTTTTACTAATATTACTAAAAGTAAATATTCTATTCCTAATTAGTATCAACTACTTTTCAAATGCTTGAAAGAAATATGTTGATTACCAGTCTCTTCACTAGATTGCATAGATTTACATTTTCAACATCTCAAAAAGTTGGATTGTACAGCACAGGGCAAGAAGTTCTACATCAGTGGGAGGGATAAGGGTTCATAAAATATATATGTTTACTTTATTCTAGCTTCTGACTATAACTGCAGACATATGGGACCTGGAAAACCTTGAGACATTCTACACTATTTTCCCACTATCTATGTCTTGGTTACTTTTCTCTTGTTGCTGAGACAAAACACACAACACCCAAAATTAAGGAAGGAAACTTTTAGTTAGCTCACAGTCTGTGGAGGTTTCAGTCCACAATAAGCTGGCTCCAAGGCAATGTGGCATGGCACAGGGGCAACATTTCAAGGCAGCAGCCAGAAAAAGCATCCAGAGCAAAAAAAGGGGGCAAGAAAAAGCCTCTTTTCCTCCCTTATATTGTATACAGGCCACCCCCTCTCCAGGGCAGATGTATCACCCACAAAGTCTCCTTGCCCTTCTCTTGCACAAGATGAAGATTTTTACAAAGTAGGAACCCTGGCTCCCTGCTGAATCTCTTAGTTTAGCTTCTAAACTTCTCAAGTTGACACAGTATATCAACCATAACAATCTATTTTCAGCCTATCCAACTAGATGAGAGATTCTTGAAGGTGGATGCTGCATCTGATTCAACCTCATCTATGAGAAAGAAGAGAAAGTTTGGGGGACAAAGAACACAGGAGGGAAGGATTGAAGAGTTCATTTTTAGACATGATAAGTTTGAAGAACACAAGAGCTACATGGGAATAGGTTACCCCAGACCAATAGTTCTTAACCATAGTCATGTGTCAAAAGTCATCTGTGGAGTTTCAATAACATACTGTTGCTCAGGCCTTGTTCTAAATCAAATGGACCAGAATTCCCAAGAATGAGCTCTATATATCTATGTGTTTTTTAAGTTCTACAGGTGATCATAAAGTGTGGTCAAGATTGATTTCATTATTGATCTCAAGTAGCAAAAACATAAATATGGAGCTTAAGAAGGAAATTAAGCCAAAATTTAGATCTAGAAGTTATTAACATGCAAATTTTAGTTGAAACAAGAATAGATAAGTTGGAAATTGAAGAGTAAGCAAAGAAAACTAAGCACAAAACCTAAGATAGAAAGAAGCAAAACCAATGAAGGTGCCTAAGAGGAAAGGGTCAGAGAACTAAGAAGGAATATCAGTAAGTGTACTTTCAAATGCAAGAAAGAGAATACTCCAGATTACACCAATTTAAATGATCAAGAAACTGTGCCACACTATAAGAAGTTTGCTAGCATGTGCTTCAGGCTCAGTGCATCAAGGCTTCAAATTTACATTGCTGTAATTTATCCAAGATGTTTTTGGATTCTTCCTCAGACTGGAGGGAAAATAGTTACAGAAATTAGTAAAGCAATCATTCATTTTCTAGGGGAATAGAACTACCATTATGGGCTCAGACTAATTATATCTGGGTTTGAATGAATGTTGAAGCATCAGTCATAGTAACCACGACAGATGGTAACAGATATGATAGATGTCAGAGAATCCAGAAGCCAAAGTAGTGTAGCCAGAAAAGTCAAATGCTGTACTGAGGTGAGCATGTATCCCTTGCACATAGAATTGAATTATTTTTAACAACATATATTGTTTAGTGGTTGATCATAGTTAATCAACTTTATCCAGCTACAACCACAGCATATATTAGCTCAAAATGGTAGAGGGTCAATCAAAGTAAAGAGATCAAAAGAAGATGTTCATAGATAAAAGGAAGAATAAACACATAAAGAGAAAATCAAAAGTAAGGAGAAATGCGGAGAAATTTTTGAGTTGCCATTATCATCACAGAAGACATCTCATCACTATATCCAGTCAAGAAGAAAAAAAGTTAACCAGAGAATACATCTTTCAAAGATTCAATTTTAACTTGTGACTTATGGTAAATTTTAAGTACTTTAATGTCTCATTTTACTTAGTGTTGTCAAGGCAATCCCATACCCTTGAAAACTTTGGCAAAGCAATCTTTGGCCAGTGGAGAAGCCATCTCTCAGAGGTTTCGGTTGGCCATTATCCATTATGTAGATCAGTTCCTTCGTGCTATTCTCAGAACAAATTTTCCAACAGATGCTAAGTTAATGAAAATACACTAAGAATTGTAAGATAATTCATTTTCCATATTTTCACCTGTACTCAATTGAGAATACCAGATCATAAGCCAAGAAATATATGCAGAAGTCAAGGGCTACTCCACCCATGTTTTATAAAGTGCCTGTAGTGCCAATTTTAACATTAAAGTTGTAAATAACGAGACCCTAGAGTCATAAGGAGTGATCTCATTCTGCGACATATGTCCTAAGCTTAAAGAAGACCAGTATGTTGTTATAGATGTTGCTGAGCTCACCAAAGCTCATGTGGCCCAGCCTCATTTTCTCTTGGGGATCTTTTGTACATTCTTGCCTCCCTTCTACATCTGGAAATTGTACAAGCTGTTTCCCAGGGACCTAAGTATAAGAACCATACATAGGAGATTCAGTATAAAGTGGGAGAGCCACGTCAGTTCTTCTGGAATCATGAGGTAAGTTCATTTTTGTATTATTCAGTAGTAAATTTAATGGCAGAATACTACAGTTTGGATCTTGAATGTCCCCCAAAGGTGTTGAAGGGTTGGCCCCCAACCTGTGTGGCATTATTGAGAGGTGGTGGAACCATGTATAATTGAAAGCTCTGAGAGTTTCACCATCACTGCTTTCTTTTATTTTAAAGAGAATAAAACCAAACAATAAAACAGAATAAAGTCAATCAAAACAAAACAGTGAAAGTGATACAGAACTTCAAATCAGGATAATAGGAAATCAACAGTGGTTATCATAATGCTTCTTGTTATCTTCAGAACTGCTGCTCATACCATCAGACATAATAAAATCAAACAAAACAGAACAGAATAAAACCAATCAAAACAGAACACTGAAAAATGAAACAATAAAGCAGAACAAAACAGTGAGAACAATATTGGATTTCAAAAACAAGACAAAAGAAATCCTCCTTAGTTGCTATATTGCATATTGTTATCCTCTAAATAGATGCTCAGACTACTGGCTTTAGGCCTGAAAAGTCAATCAAACAATGCAAGAATTAAGTTTTTTGGTACCTCAGTTGCTATCAACTCAGTCTGTGATCCTTCAAATCAGCTGGTTCCTTACAGAGTGGGAAGGGGTTCTTGTCTCCCAGCCTGTGCATCAGCTGGCTCATGGGAAGGGCTTATTGGCTTCTTGTCTCTCTTCCTGGAACCACAAGGCAGCTGTTGGCTCATGGGAAGGGCAGATTGGTTTCTTCACCATCACTGTTTTAAGAAATGGGACTGACATAGTGGAAAGAAGTTAATTTCTTTGGGGATTTATCCTTGAAGGAGGTATGGGGATCCAAGTTACTTCCTATGTTAACTGTTTGTTGTTTCCTGGTTGCCATCAGGTGAGCTCCCCCAACACACACACACACACACACACACACACACACACACACACACACACACATTGTGCACTCCTGCAATGATGTACTGCCTCGTCACAGGACTAGAGGTTATAGGGTGAAGGAATCATGAACTGAACCCTCTGAAACTGTGCTCCAAAGAAATCTTCACTCCTGTGATTGTCTTAGGTATTTTGTCACAGTGACAGAAAGCTAACACAAAACATACTGGCAATGTCAATCGAAAACTGTACTCAAAATTAGTCAACAGCTTCCAAAGCCTTGAAATAAAGATCGAGTTTCTAGCATGGTTTATGAGGCCTTTCAGAGTTTCCAACCCCTCCAGAGACCTCCATGCTGCTCCTCACTTCTCACCATCCTCTTGTTCCTGGACAGAGAAGGCTCAGTCCCCTCTATCTGGAATATTTTATACCTCCCATCTAATCTTAACCTAGTTTATTCTCAATAATCCTCAAGAACTCTACTCAAACATCACTTCTTCAATTGAAGTCTACCTTTCCTTACTATATTACATTAGGATCTTCCAAAATACCTTTTCCTACTGTTCATATTTTTCTCTTCAAACATCTATTCAATTGTCTAATTAGTACTTTATATTTTTCTAAACACTCTAAGGGTTCTAGAAAATGAGTATTGTGACAGGCTTGGCTGATTAACTATCCTCGGTATTCAGCTGAGTGCCTGGTGCATAGTAACTCAGTAAGTATCTTACTAAGAGAATTACTGCCAAAATGAATTGCCATCCTTATTTCCATGTGAGCTAAAGTGGGGCAATTCCAAATTCTGATCTGTCAAATACTGTACAGCTCAAAAGTTTTCTGTTATACTAATTAAATTCAGAGTAAGTAAAAAGAGTTAAGATACATTATGTGCATGTACCAACTTCCCATGATGAAAATAGTCAATATGTACTACAAATATGTACTAATAAAAATTTAGAAAATAGAGATATAATTTGTATATAATACAATTTACCCACTTGTAGCATACAATTTAGTGGTTTTGGCAACAATAAATTTTAGAAAATTTTCCCTCACCCCAAAAGAAAAACCCCATACCAATTAGCAATCATTCCCCATTTCCTCCCAGACCTAGAAAACCATTAACCTACTTTCTATTTCTGTAGCTTTGCATATTTTAAGTATTTTGTATAAATGGGATCATATGTTGCCTTTTGTGACTGGCTTCTTAGCATAGTGTTTCAAGACCATGGCGTGCACCTTCACTTCATTCCATTTTATTGTCAAAGCATATTCTAGTCCATGGATAAACTATACTTTATCAGTTTATGAACACATGGGTCAAAGTTTCTACCTTTTCGTTATTACTAATAATGCTACTAATTCATACATTGATACACAAGTTTATATGTGCACATGTTTTTAATTATCATGGTAAGTGGATGGAAGTGAAACTTCTAGGTTTTTTATTTTAAAGGGAATAAAACAAAAGAGTACAGAATAAAGCAAATCAGAACAGAACAATGCAAGCAACACAGCACTTCACAACAAGACAATTGGATATCAACAATAGCTACCATAATGTCTCTTTCCTTCAAATAGTTGAGTATAGCTTCACATACTATAATATCAAACATAAAATAGAATAGAACCATTCAAGAGAATGAAAGTATTACAAGGCATTCTGAACCAAATAACAGAAATGAGCAATGGCTACTATAATATCTCATTTTCCATAAAAAATTGTTTATGTTATTACACATATTAAAATCCAGTAAGACACAACATGATAGAACCAATGATAATAGAAGAACAAAAGCATGTTAGGACTTCAAAACAAGATGATATTAAATCAGCAATGGCTGCCACAATGTCTTGTTTTCTTCAAAGTAGCTGTTTATACCATCACACATAACAAAATCAAACAAAACAGAATAAAACCATTCCAACCAATGAATGAAAACATTATAAAACTTCAAAACAATATAATGGGGAACCATGATTAACATAGACTCTTATGTAATTTTACCATTTCTTACACTAGGGAGAATATATGGTATTTGTACATGTGAGTTTGATTTATTTTGCTTTTGAGTATGGTCTCAAGTTGCATCCATTTATTTATAAATATCTCAATGTGATAATTATTTATAGCTGAGTAGTACTCCATTGTATAAAAGTGCCACAGTTTTTTTATCCATTCTTCAGTTGATGGGCACTTAGGTTGTTTCCAAGATCTGGCTATTACAAATTGTGCTGCTATAAACATGGGTGCACAAATATCACTGTGGTAAGATGTTTTCTGTTCTTCTGGGAATATGCCTAGGAGTGGAATAGCTGGGTCAAATGGGACTTCCAACCCCAGCTTTTTGAGGAAACTCCAGACTGACCTCCACAGTGGTTGCACCAGTCTACACTCCCACCAACAGTGCAGAAGAGTTCCTTTTTCCCCACAGCCTCTCCAGCATTTGTTGTTGGTAGTTTTCTTGATCCTAGCCATTCTTTCTGGAGTGAGACAGAATCTCAGTGTGGTTTTAACTTGAATTTCTCTAATGACCAATGATGATGAACATTTTTTCATGTATTTATTTGCCATTTGTATTTTTTCATCCGAGAACTGTCTGCTCATCTTGGATGCCCATTTTTGGATTGGGTCTTTGAATTTCGGGGGTCTGATTTTTTTTAATTCTTTATAAGTTTTAGACAGAAGTCCTTTGTCTGAGGAAAAGTTAATTAATATTTTTTCCCAGTTTGTGGGTTTTCTTTTCACTATGCTATAGATTTCATTTGACATGCAGAAACTCTTTAATAAGATGTGATCCCAGTTATTGATTCTGGGAAGTATTTCCCGTGCAGTTTGGTTCTTATTCATACCTACCCTATGTCTTCAAGATTTTTACCTACTTTGTCTTCCAACAGATTTAGTGTTTCTGTTTTAATATTTAGATCTTTGATCCATTTAGATTTTAGTTCAGTACATGGTGACAGGAATGGGTCTAGTTTTAGTTTTTGGCATATGGATAGCCAGTTTTTCCAGGACCATTTATTAAAGAGACTGTCATTCTTCCAGTGAACATGCTTGACCCCTTTATCAAAGATAAGGTGGTTGAGTGTGTTTGTAGTTGTGGTTGTATCTTCTAGTCTATTCCATGGATCTTCAGATCTGTTTTTATTCCAGTACCATGTTGATATTATTACAATAGCTTTGTAGTATAACTTCAAGTCAGGGATTGTGATGCCTCCTGCCTTGCCTTTGCTGTTTAGAATTGCCTTTGCTATTCTATGTCTCTTCTGGTTCCAGATGAATTTTAGGAGTGATTTCTCTAGATCTATGAGGTATTTAATGGTATTTTGATTGGGATTGCATTGAATCTGTATAACAATTTTGGGAGAATGGCCATTTTCACAATATTTATTCTTGCTATCCATGAACAAGGGATGTCTTTCCATTTTCTGAGATCCTCTTTGATTTCTTTTTTCAGGATATTATAATTTTCCCTGTATAGCGCTTTTACTTCTCTTGTTGGATTAATTCCTAAGTATTTCATTTTTTTGGATGCTAGTGTGAAGGGTGTTTTTTGTTAGTGTATAGGAATGCTATTGATTTTTGAGTATTGACTTTGTATCCAGCTACGATGCTGAATTTATTTATTATATCTAGGAATCTTTCAGTGGAGCTTTGGGGGTCTTCTATGTAGAGTATCATGTCATCTGCAAATAATGATAGTTTAACTTCCTCTTTTCCTATTGTTACTCCTTTTATTTCTCTCTCTTGTCTAATTGCTCTGGCTAGTATTTCCAGTACTATGTTGAATAGGAGTGGTGATAAGGGAAATCCTTATCTTGTGCCTGATTTTAAGGTGAAGGCTTTCAGTTTTTGGCCTTTTAATATGATGCTGGCTGTTGGTTTGTCATAAATGGCCTTTATCAAATTGATGTAAAGACCATCTATTCCAATTCTCTGTAAGGTTCTTATCATGAATGGATGTTGGATCTTATCAAAAGCTTTTTCTGCATCTATAGAAATGATCATGTGATTCTTACATTTGGCTCTATTGATATGGTGGATTACAATTATCAATTTAAGTATATTGAGCCATCCCTGTATGCCTGGGATGAATCCTACTTGGTCATGGTATATAATCTTCTTGATGATTTGCTGCATCCTGCTTGCCAATATTTTATTGAGAATTTTTGCATCTATGTTCATTAGGGAGATTGGCCTGTACTTCTCTTTTTTAGTTGGGGCTTTCTCAGGTTTTGGTACTAGAGTAATATTTACTTCCAGGAATGACTTAGGCAGAATTGCTTCCCTTTTGATTTCATTGAACAGTTTGAGGAGTGTGAGCATTAGGTCTTTGTATTGCTTGTAGAATTCCTCAGTGAATCTGTCTGGGCCTGGGCTCTTCTTTGTTAGTAAGGACATAATTACATTTTCAATTTCATTGATAGAAATTGGGTTATTCAGCAGTTTTACATCTTCTTGATCCATCTTTGTGGTTCATATGTTTCTAGGAATCTGCCCATTTCTTGTGTTATCGAACTTATGAGAGTAGAGGTTTTCAAAATAGGTGTTGATGATCTTCTCTATTTCCACAAGATCGGTAGTGATTTCACCTTTTTCATTCCATATTGCATGAATTTGAGTCTTTCTTTCCTTTTTAAATTAGGTTGGCTAGGGACTTATCAATTTTATTTATTCTTTCAAAGAAACAACTCTTTGATTCATTGATTCTTTGTATTGCTTTCTTAGTCTCTATTGCATTAATTTCTGCTCTGATCCTTATGATTTACTTCCTTCTTTTGGATTTGGGCTTGGCTTGCTCTTCTTTTTCTAGATGTTTGAGATGTAGTATCAGGTTGTTTATTTGTGTTTGTTCTGTTTTCCTAATGTGGTAGCTCAGTGCAATAAATTTTCTTCTGAGGACTGCTTTCGTTGCATCCCACGGATTCCTGTAAGCTGTATTTGTATTTTTGTTTGCTTGTAGATATTATTTAATTTCTTCTTTAGTTTCCTCTGTGACCCATTGATTGCTCAACAGTATATTATTCAATTTACATGTGTTTGTGGGGTTTTGCAGTTACTTTTATCATTAATTTCTAGTTTCATGGCACTATGATACAATAACATGCATGGGATAATTTCATTTCTTTTGCATTTATTTAAATATGTTCTGTGAGCTAGTATATGGTCTATTTTAGAGAATGTCCCATGTACTGCTGAGAAGGATGTATATTCTGATGTTATTGGGTGGAACACTCTGTATATGTCTATCAAGTCCATTTGTTAGCAGGTGTGATTCAGTTCTGTTATTTCTTTGCTGATATTCTGTCTAGTTGATCTGTCCCTTTGGTCAATGGCATGTTAAGGTCTCCTGTTATAATTGTGTTATTGCTTATTTGATTTTTCATCTCTGTTAATACTTTCTTCATATAGCTGGGTGCTCTGGAATTTGGTGCATATATATTTAAGATTGTTATTTCTTCCTGTTGAAGTTTTCCCCTAACTAGTATGTACTGACCTTCTTTATCTCTTCGGATCATTCTTGGCTTGATATGTACATTGTCTGCAAACAGAATAGCTACCTCCATGTTTTTTTTTTTGTTTGTTCGTTTGGGGTTTTTTTAGTTCCTATTGCATGAAGTATTGTTTTCCATCCTTGGACTTTCAGTCTATTAATTTCCTTTTGGGTTAGATGGGATTCTTGTAGACAGTATATGATTGGACATTGTTTCTTGATCCATTCTGCCAGTCTGTTTCTTTTAATTGTTGAATTGAGGCCATTTACATTAATGGCTATTACTGTTATATATTGTTTTATTGTTGACATGTTATCTTTCTGCTGTTGTATTTTACCTTTCCATTCTGTTTTATGGTGATTCTGTGTAACCTTTGAAGAATTTCCAAACCAATTTTGCAAAGTAGTTGTATTATTTTATATCCCCCAACAAGAGTGTATGAGGTTTCCAAATTCTCCACATCCTTACTAGTACTTGTTATGATCTGACTTTTTGATTATAGCCATCTCAGTATGTGTGAAATGGTATCTCATGATTGTCATATTTCCTTGGTAATTAATGTTGAGCATCTTTTCATGTGATTATTGGCCATTTATATATCTTCTTTGGAAACATGTCTATTCAAATTCTTGCCCCATTTATAGTTCAGATTTTTAGGTTGTTGACTTTTATACATTCCACTTCTGAATGCCTGGCCATGCATGGACTATTTGGAGTTAATTTTTCTATGTGGTATGAAGAAGAGTTCCAGACTCATTCTTTTGCATGTGAGTATCCAATCATCTCATCCTATTTGCTGAGAAAAGTCTTCCACTCACTTAGTCATTTTGTTACCCTTGCCAAAATAACTCACGTGTTTGTTTCTAGACTCTCAACTTTATTCTGTTGCTCCATATGTCTGTTCTTGTATCAATATCACACTGTCACGATTGCTGTAATTTTGAAGTGAGTTTTGAAATTGAGAAGTTGAGTCCCCCAACTTTGTTTTTCTGTTTCAAGATTGTTTTGGCTACTCTGAATCTCTTGAATTTCCAAGTGAGTTTTAGGGTCAACTTGTCTATTTCTACAAAGAAGTTAGCTAGGATTTTGAGAGGAATTGCATAGAATCTGTAGATCACTTTGGGAATTATTATCATCTTCACAATATTATTTCCTCTGGGCCATGAACATGGAATATCTTTCCACTTGTTCAGGGCTTGTTGTGGTTTAGACCTAGAATGTTCCCTAAAAGGCTCATGTATGTGACTTTTGGAAGGTGATTGAATTATGGAGGCAAAATATAATCCACCAATGAGTTCAGAGCTATATGTGCCCTCAGGAGGGTGAGACCTCATGAGAAGAGTTAGGTTACTGGGATGTGACCTGGAAGAGTACATTTCCCTCTCTAGCTCCTCCCTTCTCTCTCTGCTTCTTGGCTGCCAGAGGTTGAGTGCTTTTTTCTCTGCCAGCTCCTTTGCCATCCTGTTTCTGCCTTGGAGCCAGCCAACCATGGACAAAAACTGTGAGCGAAATAAATTTTTCCTCCTCTAAATTGAAAGTGTTTGGTATTTTGTTTCATTGACAGGAAATCAACTAAGACAGGGCTGCTTTAATTTATTTCAATAATACTTGGTAGTTTTCAGAGTATATAATTTGTTGAATTCATCCCTCCTAAGTATGTTATTATTTTTATGCTATTCTAAATAGAATTTTTCTTAATCTCATTTTTGAGTCATTGATTACAAGTGCATACAAGTAAAACTGATTTTTTTACATCCATCTGGCATTCTACAACTTTGTTCAAAATTTAACCTTGTCACAACCTAGAACCTGAAGTGTCAGTTTCATCTGATGAATCATACCTAGGTTGAAATTTTACTGTTGTTCAATGAAGACACACTATATGTGAAGGTCTTGCTTTATTTTATTTTTTGTAATGCTGAGAATGGAGTTCAAGGCCTCTTGCATGCTAGGCAAGTGCCCTATCACTGAGCTACACTCCCAACTCCTTAAACTAATGTATTCAAAGGACAATTTGTCTGCGCATAAAATGTACAGGCCACATTTTATTTTGCTAAGAATGCTGAAAACATTACTCCATTTCCTTCTGGGATAAATATGGCTACAAATAATTAAAACAGCCTCCTGTTTTACTCTCTTGTGGTTGTCTTTTTTCTTTCTCCCTGGATGCTTGACTGAAATTCAACTACTTAATATTTCTGTATCTTCTTCCTGGAGTAGAGGAATGTTCTTTGGATCCACCAGATAGTTATCATTCTCAGTAAATGTAATATTGGCAATACTTTAATCTACTATGCATATTCCAGTTTCATCAATTGACCCAATGTTATTTATAGCATTTTCTCTGTAATACAGGACTTTTTAGAAGTTGTTATGTGTCATGTTCTTTAGTTCTGTTTAATATAAACCTTTCCTAGATATTTGTCTGTTATGACATTGACATCTTAAAATGAATGCCAACGTTTGCTTTTTAAAAAATAGAATTTTCTTTACACCCAGGTGTATATTCCCAGCCAGAATACAATATGTTGCTTGTGTCTTTCTCAGAATTTCACATCCATCTGATGTCTCTCTGACCCTCATTTGTGATGTTAATTTAAATCCCCTAGTTGAGCTTCAATCCAATTTTATTTGGTTGCTAATGTTCTACAGTTTTAACATTTGTCTTTTTAATCTGCTCTAACTATGTAGCCTCAAGCTTTTCTCTCTGACATTAATTTGATGTTGTGCTCTGAATTTATTCTTTTTACTGTTTCTAATTAATGTATTCAAATTCTAACAGTATTACTGTGGTCCTCAATTTGTTTGCTTGACTCAGACATTTCCCTTTCTGTACACATCTATTGTTTCAGCATTCCACCTTAGGCTTTTTGTCTGACTTTTAATTTCTTGATTTCATTATTGTCAGTTGTCTGAACCTGTTATGGTTGGGATCCAAAACGTCCTCCAAAAGGTTCATTCTGTTGAAGACTTTATTATGCATGGACTTTTGGGAAGTGATTGGATCATGAGTGTTCTATTGTGGTCAGTGGGCCAATCTACTGAGAGATCATAATTTGATAGCATCATTGAGAAGTGGTGGAAACAAGTGCTGAAGCTTAGTTGAGTAGAGTGGATCATGTTGGCAGGACTTTGGAGACTGTATCTGGTGCCTGTCCCCTTCCTCTTGGCTCTCTCTCTCTCTCTCTCCCCCAGTGCCATGATGGTTCTGTCTCAGGACAGCCCTAAAGCAATGGAGCCAGCTGACCATAGGCTGAAACTATGAGCCAAAATACACCTTTTTCTCCTCTAACTTGTTTTTCTCAGCATTTTGTCACAGTGCTAAAAAAACTAATATAGGACCTTTTGCTATTTTTGACATGATGTAGATGAATTCTGGATTCTCTTTTATCTAAAATTTATTTGTCCTTTTCTTAGAGCTTTAATTTGAGATCTAAACAAGGTTCTAGTAACCTTTCTCTACTCTCATAATATGATCATAGGGGTAGAAGCAGAGAGTTCAACTGGAGTTGTGTGTTGCCTTTGTTAGGGACGTGGGCTCTACAAAATTCCTTTCACGTCTTTCACTAAGAATGTAGATCTCATACTTAGGGAAGGAAATATCTTATTCCAAAAATGCATCACTTTTAGGTTTACAATTTATGCTTCCAATTTTATATTAATTCATAATAAGTAGTACTCAGTATTTAGTTTTTCTGTCTGATGAAATAATCAGGGCTTTTCCTTGGTGTTTCTTGGGGTTACTTGTTTTCCACATTAATTTACTTTCCTCTAAATAGAGTTAATGTTGAGACTTTGATTTTTTCTTGTCAAATCACTATTTTCTTTCCCAGTATGACTTCATATGACCATAGGTGGAGGAGAGAATGAAAAGTGAAAAGTGAGCAATGGCATAGTGGTAAATGTCTAACAGTTGGCTCTCAATAATAAAAAAAAAATATGGTGTATGAGATATGCCAATAAACATTCCCAACATAGCCAGTTTTAAGCTGCCAATGTGACATTTGTCAGTAAACATGGATTTAGAACCTGCAGCATTATTATATAGTATACCTCACCATTATATAGTATTTCCTTCATATGGTTATAGTAGATATAAATAGCCTCAAGAGCATAGGTGATGTTAAAGTGAAGTAAAATATTAGACAGTGATGATTTTTGAGAATTTACTACCTTTGTTTTAATTATAATTTATTTCATTGTAAATTCATGTAAGTCAATTTTTAATAATTGCTATATTTATCAATTGCACTGGCACTTGGAGTATTGGTTCTTAAAACTATTATGAACCAGTTCCAGCACACTACTAGAAGAATCCAAATTATCTATTTACCCCTCTGTTTTTTTATTCTCATATTTTAAAATATTTTAGCACAAGATCATACTTCTTTTCTTCTATGGATTGAATTGGTAAAATTTCCCTATTTTTAAATTTTGTATTAAAGGAAAGAAATTCTATGATTGGCTTCATCCTGCCACTTTTATCTCAAGATATTATTCTTTTTTCTCATTACAAGTTTCTTTGGGTCCTTTTAGTTTTCATGTAGTGTTTAGAACAGAGAAAAAGCCACGGTAATAAGACAACAATCATTTTTTTCTCTTAGTACCAACACTAGCTAAAGATGGAAAGGCAGTAAGTTAAAAACTTTAGTTGAGGAAAATTAGCCAAGAAGCAGTTGCAGAGCTATGTGAAGTCTTTGAATAGATGACAGTCTTTGATAGTGGTGGAGAGAATTCTCTTGGAAGAAAAAAATAATGGTGTTCTAACACATGGCATATTACTTTGAAAAGAAACTTTGAAGTGGTCTGGCAAAAGGTACCTCAGCATACCCTAAAACATCTGAGCTGCTGCAATACATAGATAGATAGATAGATAGATAGATAGATAGACAGACAGACAGACAGACAGACAGATAGATAGATAGATAGATAATAGATATGATTCATATATATATATATATATATATATATGATTCCATTTTAGAAGATTAAGTGTATTTTCAGGATTATTATCAAATGATTGTTGACTCAATCAAATCATAGATTCTAGTGAGTATTCCCCATAATACAGTTGTTCTCAATCCTATTTGGACTTTAAAATTACCTGGGGAGCTTTTAAAAACACTGATGCCAGGATCCCACTCCAAAACACTTCTGACTGTACTGGCCTAGAGTGAATCCCTCTCATACGGTAACATTTAGCATTTTATTAATACTTCACAGAATCTATTAAAGTAAATACATTCAACTCCTAAGATGGTAAAAAAAAATAAGAACATTTATATGGATCAAAGACCTCAATATTAAAACATAAATACTAAATCTACTGGAAGACAAGGTAAGTAGAAGTCTTGGAGACATAGGGGTAGGCAGAGAATTCATGAACAAAACACAAACTGCAAGGGAAACTCTTCAAAGAATCAACAAATGGGATCTCACATTATTGAAAAGTTTCTGTACTTCAAAGGAAATCACCAACAGAGTGAAAAGAAAACCAACAGAGTGGGAAAGAATTTTAACCAGCAACCCCTCAGACAAAGGACTTGTGTCCAGAACATATAAAGAATTGAAAAACATCAAGCCCCCCAAATTCAATGACCTTCTCCAAA
>PVLA01008822.1:0-83570 GCA_004027455.1 Hydrochoerus hydrochaeris | reverse complement strand
AGGAGGAGGAGGAGCAGGAGCAGGAGGAGGAGCAGGAGCAGGAGGAGGAGCAGGAGCACCACACTCACTCCCACCCAGATGGAGCCTGATGGCCCCAGAGCCCAGCCCATCCCTGCAGGGCTCCCACAGGTGACCAGACAGCACAGGGCCTGCCTGCTACCCCTGCCCGATTCCAGGGAGCAGGGTGGGGGCGGCCGCACTGTCCTGGGCAGGGGAGGCACTCTTGGGGGTGCAGTCAGAGCCTCCCCTGGCGCAGAGGCCCCAGGCACCCATGGCGCTGCACTGGCCTTGGGCTGTGGCAGGTCACATGGACACAGGTCAAGGCCAGGGAGCCCTGAGGCCGTCCCACAGCCTCTCCCCTCAGGCTCTGGAAGACAAGGCAGTGGGGGACCAGACCCCAGGGGACCCTGCCAGGCCAGGAGCAGGCCAGCCCCCAGCTGGCTGTGTGACTCCCTCACCTCCACACCTCGGTTTTCTCCTCTGTAACATGGCACAGTGACCCCTCCCACCGGGTTAGCTGTGGATGCTCGCACACCCATCTGTCCTGACACGAGACCCGCACTGTGGGCTTCACCTTGCATGTCCTCCTGGGCTTCAGCACCTGTGGAGTCACAGTCCAACCTGGCCAGTGGACCTGACCCAAGCAGGCCCGGCAGCTGGCAAGGCTGACACGCAGGTCACCGAGGAGGAGGACACAGCCCCATGCCTCAAAGGGTGGGCACTAGCATAAACAAGCAAGTTCTGGGGTCTCAACAAGGCACCTGGGGGCGATGAGATGGGGGAGGAGGGGACCACAAAGTCCACCACCTAGGAGACAACTGTCACACAGGCCAGCTGGTCACCTCAAGACAGCCCTGCACCCATTGACAGATGAACAAAGAAAGAAAATACAGCATTTACACGATAAAATACTATAGCGCTATGAACAAGGCCGGCCTCCGACCACAGAGACGGGAGCCTAATTGTCACTGGTTTCTGTCCTACAGACCCAAAGCCCAGGAAAAAGCACAATAAGAGACAGACGCAGAAACAGGAAGGGTCTGGGGCTGAGGAGCTGCTCCGCCTATGCTCCCGGGAGGAGGGGAATCACCACGTGCCCGCCCACCCCGGCAGAGAAGGTGGCTCAGGCCGTGCAATCTGGACACCCCCACCCCCACCTGCCCTGCGGTATCCAGCCTCGGTCTCCCCCCTGGTGCCTCCACCCATGGCTGGAGACAGGGACTTGGGTGCCGTGGTCCTTTCCCCTGTGGGCGACCATCCCTGAGGCCTGGAAGCAGACATGATGTCCCTGCTGGGTGCCCTTTTCAAGAGGCGTGGCTGCCTCCTGGGGTTCCACAGATGGGGGCTCCGGGATGCCTGTGCCTACAGTCCCAAGGCAGCACTGCCCTCTGAGCTCTCCCTGCCCACAGCCATCTCAAGGTGACTGCCACACTACCATGGGCAACCAGACAAAGCCCAGGTCCCTCCCACCTCTGGGGTCCCCGGAGCGCCGTCTGGGATGATGGCAGCGCTCTGGCCTGGGAAGCTGCCCTGCTGACGTCAGGTCACTGCAAATAGAATCAGGTGGCTACTTCACTACGGGGACGCTAAAATTAGCACCTCTCCCATGCCACGCGGGGCAGCCAGACAGGCAGCCCATGGACAGCTCCCACAAGGACAGGTGGCCAACCTCAGGGGACCTGGGGACCCCTGGAGGAGCCCCTCACCCCCTGGGGTGGACAGTCACCCCATCCAGGCAGCCTCCTGCTGGGGCCAGGACAGGTGCCCCGGATGGACAGTGGCCCAGGGGCAGCAGGCACAGCATGCTGCTCCTGTCCCTGCCTGAGAGATGTCTGTGAATCTGTGACCCCCCCCACCCCATCCCAGGCACCCCAGGAGCCTCATCTGCACGACCAGCTCACATAACTCGCCAGTCCCTCAGCTTGCTTCACCAAGGCCAAGGCCAGCGATGGAGACCTCCTGCTGGCGCTCTGACCCCCCACCCCAGGGAGGCAGACATCCACAGGACTTCAGCCCCGGGCACCCCGAAACCAGGACCGGGCACTGTCCCCCTCAGCCTCAGCACCGCTCCCTAAACCCAACCTGAGCCACAGGGCAGGGGAGAGGGACACTGACAGCGCCCATGGGATGGCTTAGTGACCAGGGACCAGCACTCCTGCTTCCGAACTGGGCCCTGGACACTTCCGCCCTTCTCTGCCTGGACTCTTATGAGGTCACCCCCAGTGCCACACTGCAGAAGGGGGGTGCAGTGGTGAGCCAGGCAGGCATCACTTCACAAGGCCACCTGGACCTGCAGGAGGGACCTGGCAGGGCTCCCCCACTGTCCTAATGCCGGCACAGCAGGACTGGGGGCCTGCAGCCTGATTCCAGGCAGCCAGGGCCCCAGCCTCCTGCAGACCCGTAATTACAGCTCCCTTTCAAGCCTGCTCTTCTCGGCCTGTGCCCCGCCCCGCTCTGTAATTACGAGCTAATGGCTGAGATGCAGCCGCCGCCATCCCAGATCAAGCACCAACCTGCACCTCCCCCGGCATCCCGGTAATTACATCCCTCGAGGGGGGCCCCCCGGAGGGCAGGCCACCCTGAGATCTGCACCCAGATTCTCTAACTGGCCTTCTCCAGTCGCTTCTCACAACTGCAGAAATGTTTGTGAACAAAGGTGTCTGTCCCCTCTCACCCCCTAAGAAGCGATGCTCCTGCGGCCCTAACAAGACCAGGGTGACCCTGGCTGCAGCAGCGCGGGGGCCATGTGATCCCCTGGGCCGGGCAGCTCCATAATAAATTCATTATCATGTTTGCTTGAGGCCCGCGCTGAGCTCTCTGAGCAAGGCCAGCCCGGGCAGCAGGGAGGGAGAGGCCGGCACCAGGGCCCCCAGGCTGCAGGCATGACCCCCACCTGCTCTGAGGTCAGTGCTGGAGGTCGTGACCCGCGGCAACTGTCAGTGAGGGGAACGGGACAGGTGGCCCTGAAAGGAGTATAGAGCACCAGTGCCCCCGGAGACCTGGCCCTAGGAACCCAGTGAGCATGAGGCAGATGGGGTCCCCCAAAAAAGGGGCACGTGAGCCTGGGCACCCCCGTGGTCCTGGTGAACCCCGCATCTGGCCCGGTGGCAGGCAGCCTCAAGCAGCCAGTCCTGGGGTGAATGGAGGAGAGAGGGGGCCAAGCTGGGTTCTGCCCACAAACCCAGGGTACAGTGTTGGCGAAAGGTCCTTCTCGAGACCCATCATCGAACCCTGACAACTGAGGCCCAGGTTCCCTGCCAGGCCTGGCCACAGGTCCATGAAGGCTGGGGCAGCAGACAGGAGCCTGACTGGGGAAGGGGAGGGGAGGGTGCGGAGTGGGCTGAAAGGACAGCCACGGCCCCCGGGCTGCCCTGGACAAGTCCCTTGAGGTGCCGGGGCGGAGGCCGGGGCAGGGGCAGACAGCAGATGGCAAGGACGCTGGACGCGATTATTCTAAGAAGGGACAGATGCAGGGCTGTGAGCCGGGAGGAAGGGGCAGGCAGGGCATAGACAGACCCTGGCCAGAGGCTGCGGCCATCTGTGGGGCCCCCACCCTGAGCCTGGAAAACCAACCAGAGCAAAGGCATTGGGGGAAGAGCAGCCGGACACATGGTGTGGCCTTGCCACCCATGCTGCTGCTGGGTGTGGCTCTGGGGCCAGGGGCCTTGCTGCCATCCTGGCTCTTGCTGCATTCTACACCCCAACTGTCACCCTGCACACCTCCCCTGGTCTCCAGGAGAGTTAACTGAGGCAGGGAGAAGGTTTTTTAACCCTGCCCCTCTGCAGGCCCACAGGAGAGCTGGGTGAACCCCAAGGTTACAGGCGAGACAAGGATGTGGAAAAGAAGCAACCAGGGAGGGAGGTGACATCACAGCAGCTCCCAGGGCAACCAGAGGGAGCCCTGTGTGCCCCTGGCACAGGAGCTGACCAGCCACCCTCCAACCTTGAACATCACAAAGGGGCCTTTCAGCCAGCTACCGGCCTGGGGCAGAGGTGCCTGCAGCGGCCCCAAGGTCCCAAGGATGGACATCCAAGCCAGCCGTGCTGGCTGCAGAGGCCTCCAAGTTTCCATGGCGCAGGCTGGGAGCCAGCAGGGCGGCCTCTGTGTGGAGGGTGGCCCCGCCCTGCTGGTCACCATCTGACCCTGAGGTCCCCACAAAGTCCAGGGCTCCTGATGCCCCCATGGGACCAAGGAGCTAAGGACTGGACTGCACGGCTGAGTCTGGGCCCCGTCCCCAGAGAACCAAGATTGAGACGCCCCAGGCAGCTGTCCATGGGTGCTTGGGAGTGGCAGACACCTGGAAACCAGGGGAGGACTGTGACAGGCCCCGGGGGGATGGCTGGGGACAGCAAGGCCGAGCCTGGGCAGAGGGGCCCAACAGCACTGTGCCACCCAGGCTTCCGGGCTCCTTGCCTGGTCATCAGCCCCTGCCTGCCCTTGAGCCACTCAGTGCAGCAGAAATGGGTGTCCATGGGCAACACCTTCAACACACTGCATCCAGGTTCAGGTCTCAGTTTCTCCTGAAAAACTGGGAGCCACAAAACCACTCGTCCCACAAGCGACTGTCGACAGTTGTCCTCAGCGTGTCCCCAGTTCTCCTTCCCATGCTGGGCCTCTGGCCCCCGGCCCAACCCACACACAGACCTGGCCCCAGGACAAAGAACAGCACCCGCACAGGCTGTCGCCCTCACGTTCCTTCCCCTCAGGGCTCCAGGAGTCATCCCGGCCAGCCAAGCCACCCCAGAGGGCAGTTGGACCTCCTCCAGGAGAATCCCCTCCCCTCCCGAAATCGACACCCTTTCCCCACAGAGGGTTGTGCGAGCAGCCAGCAGCAACCTGGATTCCAGGGTCCCTAATACGAGGCCTGTGAGGGCTGAGGAAATACAGGGGTCAGTGGTAAGCTCCAAAATAAATTCTAAGGGTGTCTTCCAGTTGGGTTCTTCTACTATCTTCAAAGCCTCTCAGTTCCAGGCTCAGGCATTATCAAGAGGAAACACAGACCCTCCTCCGTCAAGGTGGACTTCGGAATGGGGGCCATCAGGGAATGGCTCCCCTCGAGAGTCAGGACCCAGGAGCTGTAAACTCCCTAAATCCCAGGCCTGCTGACAGCAGGGCACCACAGCCACCATCTTCTGACCACAACGGCCCTCATTACCTGCTGAGTGGCTGCCCACCCAGCTGCCTCTCCTCTCCTCGGCTCCCATCACCCTCAGTGGCCACTTGTGAATTCTCTGGCAAACGGAACAGGAAGCAGAGGCCCAGGACAGGCTGTGTCCTCAGGCACTCAGTGACAAAGTTCCCTGGAAGTCCACCCAGGAAGCTTCCCACAGATCCCCGCCGGGGTGCAAACACTCAAGGCCAAGGCAGGGTCTCCTCCCTGCCTCCCACCCCAGGGAATGTGGGCCTTGGAGGACTGAGGGGGATATCAGGAGCGTGGAGTCGGGGCATCTGCATGTTGGACGGCGTGGGGACCGGGCTCCAGCCCGAAGGTGAGTGTCCCATGCCTCAGGGACTCAGCAGGCAACCGCTGGACAGCGTGGGTTTCTCCTGAGTCATCTGATCTTGAAGCCCCGGGGGTCGGAGGTCAGAGGTTCCATCTCCAGCTTTAGGGTTCACACCTAGGCATCCTCCCTTCTCGGGAGCCATGGAGCACAGCACCCCACTGGGTCCCAGGAGAGACGGCGAACCCCATCTGATCTGGCACATGCTCTGCCAGCCCGGCCCTGACGCCTGGCTGAGAGATGTTCACTGTCCCCAGCTCACCGGGGTTACACCCTGACAACTGCACACAGAAAACAGCGAAACAGAAAAGCACCCTGCTCAGCAGCACACTACACACCCCAGGAATTGCTGCCCAGTGAGGACCCGGTCTACACCCGCGGGGGCTGCACTCAGGCCCACAGCATTCACGCCCCCTCCATCCTGCAGCCAGCAGAGCTTGGCTCAGGAAACCTCAGTGGCCTCGGCTGGACACCAGCTCTTCAGAGCCACTAGGCTGGGGCCTGGGCCCCAACTGAAAAGTCTTCAGGTTCTGAGACGGGGGTCTAGAGGGAAAAACAGGCTGAGAGAAGACGTGTGGGAAGCCTGAACAGAACCAGATGCAACCCCAGGGTGCACCTCACTCCCCAGCTGCCCCAGCTTCATGGTCACTGGAAATCATTAAAAGACCAACAAAAACAGTCCCCAACAGCTCAGGGACTGAAGGACTGAGAATGCCAGGTTGAGCACCATAGCTGGGCTTTGTAGCAGTTACTTTAACATAAGGTCTCCATAGGTAGCTCAGGCTGGACTGGAACTCACAGAAATGCTCCTGCCTCAGCCTCCTGAACACTGGGATCACAGGTAGGACCAGCTCCCCTAGCTGGCGCATCCCATCGCAAGCAGGGTCCTCCGCTTCCACCTGGAAGCCCAGAGCTGACCTGTGGCAGGTCTGACACAGCTCAGGGAGCCCCTTTATTCCAGGACAAGGCCCAGGCCCCTCACCCTCTATGGTCCCCCACCCTGAGGGAGGGATGAGACATAGGGCAATGCCCTATGTCTGACAACTGACAGATGGGCTGGCCCTGACCACAGAGGTCGCAGTTTCTGTGGATGCTAAGACACAGGGGAGCCCCCACTGACCCCCACATGGCCAACTTTGACCCCACCCTGCATGGCCGCCTGAAGCCCGCCTAGAAAGGCACCTGCCACTGAAGCAGTGCAGCGGGGTGTCTGCGGGCACACACGGGGCTTCACCACCTCTCAGGAGGCGGCTAGCAGCTCACAGGGAGCACCCCCCTCTCGTCCTCCTCGGCTGACACATGGATTTTCCTCCGGGACGGCTTAACCTGCCCAACATCGATACAGCGCTGACCGAGTCAGGATCGATGCCTTTTACTGCAGCCTGTGGCCACAGACCCACCGTGGCGGTGCGGGATGCCAGGCGGAGGCGGGGGCCAGCGCTGCGCTGAAGTGCCTGTCCCCGCCAACCCGACCCCCAGACATAGCCTCCAAGGGGGCAGGGGGGTTACACGGCACCCCACACCAGCATCCCAGGATCCTGGGAGCCCAGGGGAGGGGGTGTGCTCGGGGCACCAGCAACCCTGCATGGCCGGCCCACGTCGGGCACTGGACCCCTAAACTCCAAAAGGCGGCAGCTGTGGTGAGGCTCCTCCCTTCCCACAGACAGACGCTGAGGCCTCTGGAAGGACTAGGCACTGCACAAGTACATGTGGGTGCCCGTCCCTTGCCTCTAACATCACCCCCGTCAGGAGTTCCATGTCCCCCACCTCCTGCAGCCCTGTCCTGGTCATGGGCACCCCCAGGTCACCCTCCCTGGGCAACATGCTGTGTCCACTACGTTCCGGCAAAGGGTTAAAGACCACACTGTCCCTTCCCCCAGAGAGCAGGGCTCAGCTGGGCACAGGCCTCTCAGCGATGCCCAAGCAAACACCTGAAAATGACGCTGCTGGACTGGAGGCCTGGTCTCCCACAGGGCACCCTCAGCCCTACTGGGACCCCTCAAAATCCTCAGACTCGCCCCCCCATGAAGTTCCTGCTGGCCTTCTTTCGCGCTCTCATGTTGGTCTGCTGTCCCCGGGTACAGCCCCGTGGGGTGACAGGTGCTCTGTGGGGAGAAGCAGGTGAGGTCTGCAGCTCAATGCACAGTTGTAAGCTGAGGGGCAGCCTGGCAGGACAGGGTGGGGAGTGAGCCGCAGAAGCAAGATCGAAAGGCCCGAGCGTGTGCCCCGGCAGCAGGCGAGCAAAGGGCTGCTCTTGCGTTATCTGTCTGCACACCTCCCAGCAGCCCGCGCTCGATAAATTCTCATTGACAGGAACACTCGGCAGCGTCACCTCCCTGGCTGTGGCCTGGGACCAGTGGAAAGGCCAGCTTGGGCGGGGGAGCGCAGCCAGCAGCTCGGCCCCTGCCCGCCATGCCTGGCGCAGCCTCGGGGACCTGAGCCTGGGGTGGGGGCCAGTTGGTGGCTCGGCCCACACACTGAAGTGTCACCTGAAACACGGAGCCCTGCAGGTTAGGAGGCAGCTCCCCCGCATGAACGCACCCGAGTGCCAGGAAGGGGGAGTGAGGGAGGCCGCACGTAGCCGTGTGGTTTTGGAGGACGCGCAGCCATGGCCAACAAGACAGGTAATTAACACGCTGCCCCGCAAGGGCGCCCGGCCAACCCCACTGGGCTCCGGACTTCGAGTAACTCACTCAGGCTGGGAATTCCAAGGCTCTGGACGGGACCAGGAAAAACCGGCCTTACCAGCTGACTCCACAAGCCCTTACGAGTTCCCGGGGGCAGGGGAAGGTGGCGGCCAGGTCCCACCTATGCCCCGGTGAGGGGGCGCCTGCCTGAAGCCCCATCCTGCTGCTCCACATTGAGAGCACAACTGCTCTAAATAGAAACAAGAGTCCAGGGGTGCAGCCAGGACTCCGGGGCAGCAGGCCCTGGGCCGCCACACCGTGGCGCTGTCTGCACAGACCCAGCTCTCCTGGCTCTGGCCGGCGGCTCAGCCGGGGGGCGACTTCTGCCCCGAAACCACAGGGCTCAGGGTCTGCAGCCTGAACTTCCTCCAGGCATAGGGAAGTCACTCACAGCTGGAGGCCAGGCTGAGGGGAGCCGAGGGCGAGGGGAGGAAGGGAGGGCCAGAGGCACCAGAGGCTTCCTGCCGTGACCCCGGCCAGCCTGGCCTCTGCGAACCTCGACAAGCTCTCCAGGCAGGCAAAGCCCAACCCCCACCCGCACATTTGCACCTCCTGGGGAATTCGGATCGGAAGGTTCCACTTCACCCCTTCTCAAATCTGAGTCAGCGAACCCACAAACCCCCTCACTGTCCAGCCAAGGTCCTCAAAGCTGTCCCAAACAGGGAAGGGCCTACAAAGCGAGGACAACCCGCGGCCTTCCCTGTGCAGGACCCAGAGCCAGATCTGGCCTGGCCTCCCTCCCCAGGCGGGCTGACCCCGGGCTCTGCTCCAGCACCACCCCTGGGCTCCAGGAAAGAAAGGCCAAGTGTCACAGCCCAGGCTGGCCAGTCCCCCAGTCCCCTCCTGGCTTCTGCATCGGGTTCTGGTGCCAGAGCTAGTGACAAAACCCAACCGTGCTGGGGTGTCTGGGGCACACCCCCCACCCCTGCTCGCTCGGTGGAGGCGCTGCCTGCTCTCTACACGGAGGGAGGGCGGGCGGGCGGGCGGGCGTGACTCCCTCGGCTTCTGGAGCCTGTGTCATCTGCTGCCAGCCGGAGCCTGCGTCCTGGGCTCTCTCACCTGTGGAGCGGCTGAGTCAGACAGCTGCGCCTCTGGTTGCGCCGTCCCTGCGGGCGGGGGCGGCCGTAAACACCGGTGAGCAACTCTGAAGCTCCAAGCTTAAGTAACCCCGAGGAGGCGGAGGGCTGGGCAGGAGGCTGCTCACCCTGGGGGCCCTCCCGGGGACAGAGGCCCAGGATCCCAGGAAGGGGGCCAGGGGACCTGAGGCCCCACAGGCCAGCAGCACCCTACCCCCGAGGGTGGGCCTTCTGTCCCAGCCCCCTCCCAGAAACTCCTAGACCCCACTATTTCCAAATCCCAGGCCGGGCAACCTCTACCCCACTCCTCAGGTTCCACAACAGGCCCTGCAGGGGTGACCTCGACTTCGGGCCTCTACAAGGCACTTGGACACAAAGGCCACACTGGCGAGTCTGCCAAAGCCCAAAGGACTCCACGCGCCCCAGTCCGCCTCAGCACCAGCGCGCAGGTGCCTCCCGGCCAGACCCCCGCCCCGGCCCCGCGGGGATCGCCCTGCTCCGCCTGGAGCAGATCCCAGGCCCTGCTCTAGCCTGCCCCGGCGTCCCAGGCGTCCCAGGCGCCCCCCGCCCCCGCCCCGAGAAGAGGCGCGGAGCCGGGTGGGCGGCGCGGGGCGGTGAGCCCGATGCCCGCTCCGCCTCCACCGAGGGAATTTAATTAGCCTGCTAGAGAGGCAGGCAGGCAGGCGGGCAGGCAGGCAGGCGGCCGAGGTGTCTCTGGTGCTGCAATATAATTGAATCGGCTCCACTCGGGCGGGCGCTCGCCGGCCGGCAGGCGGGGGGCGGGGGGCGCATCCAGGCGGAGCAGGAGCAGGAGCAGGAAGGCTGGGCGGGCGCTGGGGGCGGCGGATGCGCCCCGGCCTCTCCGTCGCGCGCGGCCATCTTCGCGGGGGAGGGGCGCGCGCCCTGCCCGGGGAGGGCGACCCGGGAGGCTGCGTTCCCGCCTCCCGGGCCTCGTGGGGGAGGGGAGGCGCAAGAAAGCCCCAGGTTGGCTCCACCGGGGGGACCCCCGCCCGCCCGCGCGCCAACACCTGCCCCGGGGCGCTCGGCCGCCCCCTCCTCGCAGCCGCAAAGTTTTCCTCCCCGTGCCGAGGGCTGCCAGGCTCCGCCAACACAGCCGCCTCCCGCCCGGCTCTTATCGGCGCGCACACTCGGGGGAAGTTGCTGGAGCCGTTGACGGCCTCCCCCGTGAAACCCACCAACTTGGAGGTGCGTGGGCAGGCGGGGGCGTCCGGGGACCCCTGCCGCAACCCCGCGGCACGCTCACCTTTCATGCCGGGACCCCACGGCTGCGTCTCGCCCGACACATGCTGGAGCCACCGTCGTCCTGTGTTTGTCTGAACTGCTTATCTCACCCGGGGCTGCGCGGCGGCAGCGGCAGCTCCAGCCGCTGAGGAGGTGGAGCTTCCGGGGCCCCGGCCAAGAAACACCTGCTGCCGCAGCCGCCGCGAGGACACACCCAAGCGCGACACCGCCCACTACGGCCCGGCTCGCTCTCGGCGACCTGACCTCCGCCTGCGGGAGGTGTCGGGTTTCAGCCGCAAGCACACGCGCGCACACACACGCACTCATGCACGCGCGCGCACCGACGGGCGCACTCAGCGCGACCACGCGCCCTGGCCCGCAGGTCAGGTGAGCCGAGGACACGGGTCCCTCTAAGAAGGTGCCGCCCCCATGACCCAGGGGACCCGCAGGCTGGGATGCCCAGATCTGGGAGACTTGGCAGCCGAGTGTGGCCACTTGGCTCCGGGAGTGAGGCCCGGTGGCTCACAGCGCGCCCAGGGCCCCTCCATGCCCTGCAGCTGCCTCTCGGCGCCCTATACTGTGCCCGGCCCCGGCCGCCCCCGAGAGCATGCGGACGCACTCCACTGGCGCCCTGGGGACCTCTGGAGTACAACTTTCCGGGCTCTGGGTTATGTTGGGGGGATCCACTGTGTTTTGACCTCCCCCTCCCGTGCCTGACCGTACTGAGGCCGGAGGCCTTAATGTTAACAGGCCACCGAGCCCTTCCTTTCGGAACCAAAGTTCTGGAAAGCCTCCAGCCCATTGGAAGTTAACTTTCAGACAAGCCACAGAGGTGTGGGGGTGGGGCCAGTTCTTTAAAGAACCCGGTCCGGGAGCTAGGGAGTCCACGGAGGCGCCGCTGCGCCAGGGGGCTCATTAAGTAGCTGGGGTTGCGGTCAGAGGCGAGGCTGCCGCCTCCACAAACTGGCTCGACCCACCGCGGCCCAGCAGCGCCTCCCCATTCCTGGCCCCCCCGTCCGACCTCACCCAGGCCCTTGACCGGATGACTCAGGGAGCGTCCTGGAATTCCGGGTCACCCACGGGCGGCGCGAAGAGGGACTGTGATCTTGGCGCGGCGGGCGGGGGCCACCGACCTCGAGCCCACCCCCTGCGCCGCGCGACCCCAGGAAGCGCAGGGTCAAAGGGGAGGTCCCAGCGCGCGCAGCAAGGCCCGGGGTCGCTCCCGGCAGGCTCCAGTCGCCGCCGCGTTCACACTCTCGCGCCTCTATGCGAACGGCACCCCGGGGCTCACTGCAGGGGGTCTTAACTTCCGGACCCCGTGCCAGCCCGCGCTCCTGCCAGGCTCGAGACACGCGCGCGCCGGTCTCACGTCGCCGCCTCCCTCCCTCCCTGCGCCAGCCGGGCCGCGGCGGGAGCGCGCGCTGGGCGCCTGCCACCCCCGTCCATCTGTTCCCGGTGACGCGGGCGGGCCGGGAGCGCTCGGGGCCCGCGCCAGCGGGGCGCACACCCAGTCTGCGTCCTCCGGGGCGGCGCGCGCGAGCCCCCGCCTTACACAAGGCTCCCGGCCGACCACAAACGAAAAGGGAAACGCGCCGGCAAGGACCTCCCGCCCCGCTCCCTCCTCCGCCGCGGCCTCGGTCCGCGCTTTAATTGACGCACCCGTGGGCGAGCAGGCTCCGGAAATGTGTGTCTCGCACTGACCAGCGACACACCGGGCCGGGCAATGGCGCCTCAGCCCCCACCGGAGTCCCGAGGTGTTGGGGAGGATTCGGATCGGGTCGACGAGAAGAAAGCTGCAACTGGCCCAGAGCCGTAAAAACAAAATAAAAAACCTCCGGGGCGGCGGCGGCCCCGGCCCCTTTCCCACCCGGATTCCGGGCGGGGTGGGGGAGGGCAGGGGAGGAATATGCAAATAAGCACCTCGCACCTGGCCACCTCCCTGCCAGGTTCCCCAGGTAACGACACCCAGGCCCGGCCTCCGCGTCCCCCGCAGTCCACCGCATTTCTCTCCCCGTGGGGAGGCCCTCCGGCGAGGGACTGGGACGAGGCCAAGTCCTTCCGCCTTTTGGAGCAGGTCCCGGTCAGCCAACCGCCACCGTTTGCGGATGACCCCAGAGAGGTGTCGCCAGGCTTATCGTAGGAGCTGGCTCAACCCCTCCCATGTAAACTTCTGGCTTCGCGGGTTGCGAGACGGGTGGGCTCATGCTGACTCCCCAGGAGAGGAAGCCCAGGAGTGAGCCAGGTCACGTGCGTCCAGGTGAAACTGGAGCCCTTCGCTGGCTCACACCTGGACGCAATCTGGTCCCTGCCCGACCCACAGAGCCAGGCGCGCCCGAGGCCGCCAGGGGGCAGCAGCGAACCGGCTACGTGCATCGAGGCCAGAAAGAAAATGCAGGCGGCCAGCAGGCGGGCTGGCACCGGGAGACAAATGACACGCACTGTCAGTGCACCGGGCCGAGGAAATTAGTGAGCCGAGAGCGCGGCCTCGGAGCCCAAGGCTGGGAACAGCTCTCCTGCAGCCCATTCCCCACCCCCACCCCGCTAACGAGATTGGCTGCTGGGCTCCCGGGCTGGGGCTGGCCTCCTTCCCTGCCCACAGGGAGCTGTCCTGCAGCCTCTCCCCCGGCACAGCGCCCCATTCCCTGGACCTCGTCTCCTGCTTTCCTGTTTGCCTGGACACCTGGCTGGCCTTGAGGCTGGGTGAAAGCTCAAGGTCCCCCAGCAGCTGGCTGGTGGTCAGGTCACTGAACCGCTGCACCTCTGGCCACCCCTAGACCCATGCCAGCCAGGTGGGAGACCAGGGTCTTCTAGAGCAGGAAGCAGGGCTGCAGCCCCTCACCCAGCCTGTGCGTCTGCACCAACACAGGCACCAGGGGTGGGTGGGTGTGTGGTGTCCCTGAGGACTCCAGCTGGGGCCCTGGGGCCTGTGGCACTGCCCATCCATCCGGGAAACAAGATCACTTCAAGGCTCCTCAGGTCTCAGGGACTAAGAGGACTTGCCAGGAAGAAAGGCATGTCCCTAACCAAGGCAAGTGGCATTTATTCACTCAACAAACACAGTGCCTGGGGCTCTGTTTCACAAGAGCCTTCCCAGAAACCACTGAAAATTCCACACCCTTGAAAGCCCTGGAGACAAGCAGCAGGAGGCAGTGCTGACGGGTGGACACTAGAGGCAGCTGGGCATCAGGAAGGTGACAGGGAGGCCCACGGCTCAGGCGGCCACCACCGTCTGGACACTGACTGGGACCACCTGGAATGGTCTCAGCTGGGCACCCAGAGGGCAGGTGGGCGTGTCCTCTCCATCTCCTCCACCCCACTGGCTGCTCCTGGCACAGGCCACGTGGCACCTTCCGTCCACATCACCTCGTGATCTCATGCGTCGCCTGGATCAGCAAGTGCACCTCGGGACCTGGACTCCAGAGAGGAGCGGAGCAACTGCTGCCTGTGGGGCAGGCCCTGGCACCCAGTCGCTGACCTTCACTGCGGAGCCAGCCAGGGAGGTAGCGAAGGATTCGAGCTGCAAACACAGCCGTGCCTGGCCAGGCTTCTGGGTAACACCCGCCTGCTCACCACACCATGAACGAGGGTCCACCTGCCCAGGCCGCAGGTCTCGGGCGCTTCCAGCCCCACACACCAGGCCGGCCTTAGGGTGGCCAGCGGGCCCCAGAAAGCCCTCCGGGTTGGACGCAGAGCTGAGAGCCCAGGTTTTTGCCTGTGTGAATGGCCTCCCGGGCCCAAGGCCACTAGCCCACAGGGGGACCTGAATCCCCAAAGGGCACTTGACCCAGAGTGGTCCTCCACAATCCTCAGCTCCTCCACACCACCGAGATGGCTTCTCCTCCTCTGTCCCTAACCCTCTGTCATCGCCCAGCCCTCTGTGCTCCTTCAAAGCCCACTTTAAAACCTTTTTTGTTTTCTGGTCATACGCAGTTCAGGCTGGCCTTGAGCTCATTTTGTAGCCCAGGCTGGTCACCAACTTGCAACAATCCTCTTGCCTCAGCCTCCAGAGTGCTGAGTGCTGAGTGCTGGGATTACAGGCGTCTGCCATGCCCTACCATGCCCCACACCCAGTTTAAATCTTCTTTTTGCCAAGTGGCTTTTCCTCCCCACCTCTGAAGTTTCTCTTGGATAGCAGTCACAGCCTGGGGTGGCATCTGAATTTCAGGCCAGGGCCCTGAACAGGCCCAGTTCCCCTAGCTTGGCCTGGGACCCAGCAAGTTCAGCAAGCTCAGGGCGCTGTGGGGCCAGAGACTTGGTGGCCAGCAGGGTGTCAGGCTCTTTCCCAGCCCAGCAGGGATGGATGCCTGGGGGAGGGAGCTCCTTCCCGGCCACTGACAGCCCCCAGCCCCTCCGGTCGCTGCCACCCCTCACAGGTGCCAGGACGCCCCCAGCACCCGACACCAAGGGCAACCAAGGTCTCGAGAGGAGGGGCCGCAGGAAAGGCTTAGGCCTGGCAGGGCCCCGCGCGAGGTGAGGAGTTCTCCTCTTAACCCGGCCCAGCAGTGCTTCCTGCCCTTTCAGCGCCGGCTCCCCCGCGCCCTGCACACAGCTGCGCTCCTTTACAATCAGTTAACAGCTGTTTTGCATAGATTTTCAATTCTAATTGCTTCGCTTTGTGAGCGCCGCTGAGCCCTGGTGAATGGGGACGCCGCTGCTGTGCGCGGCTGGAAGGCGGGTGGGGTGGGGGCACCGGAGGGGAGAAGAGGGGAGCCAGTGTGCGTGGCTGCCCTCCTGCTTGTCGCTCAATAGAAGAAGAGTGCCCTGCCACCACCCGGCTGGGCCCTGCTGCTCCCCCGTGGCTGTCTGAACGTGCCGGGGACGGGCTCCCTGACTTGCAGCCACAGCAGCACCGGGGCACAGGTCCCAGCTCCGCCAGCCGGCCTGGGAGGGCGCCCCTCCCCTGCAGCCCCCAGGCTCCAGTACCCAGATATGGGGAGCTAATTGGACAATAAACTTGAGCAGCGAGGAATCGCGCTCTCTGGAGACAGCTGGCATCTATAAAAGAGAAATATTTGCATTTGAAACCTTTAAACTTTATAAGGCTGGGCCTGGGTGAGTCAGGAAGGCTGGATAGAAGGGGGGGGTGCTTGGACCCTTGCGGGGGCTGAGTCCTGAGGAGGCCTGAGTCCTGGGAAGGCCTGGGGCTGGTAGTTCTGGGCTCTTCTATCCCCAGTGACCCCTGCGCCCACAGCCCTGCTACCCAATGATCTTGTGGGGTGGGGCTGAAGCCCTCTGAGGTCTCTCCAGTCAGGAGAAGAGCCTGTGTCCCACTTTGGGCAAGGGCCCATGGGACCCTTGGGCCTAGCTGTGCTGCTGCTGTCCCCAGGCTGGGGAGGCTACCAGCTTCCTGACAAAAACCCCATCTGGCAGCAGGGTCCCTGCGGCAGTGGGCACCGGCTGGGCCTCCTTGGGAGGCCTGTGGGGCGACACGGCCTGGCCCAGTCCCCGGACGTCTCTGCACAAAGCTCTGAGGGGGGTGCAGTGCCAGGCCTGCATTTCCTCACATGCCTACTTCCCGTTTTTCATATTTTACAGAAACCTGGCCAAATTTCCCTACTGTCAACACTGGTGACGGAAAGGCGAAGCAACGCGTCCCGAGCAGTCTTATTTTAGCAGGCTTTTATAAAACCGCAGTGTACTCAGAATCCTCAGTGCTGGGCCATCCACCTGGCAAGCCCTCGGGGAGGCTGTGCCCAGCTGACCTCGGCCCAGCTTCAAGGGCATGGGGCAGAGACGCCAAGGCGGGGTGAGGAGGGTCCCAGGCGGGCAAATGCATGACTCCAACAATGCCAAGTGGCTGGCCTGTCTCCTCCCGAGCACTCTGCTCATGTCTACATCTGTCCCAGCTGAAAGCTGCTTCTGGAGCAGCCGTGGCCTAACTGTCCACAGCTCTGGCTACATGCACGCGCTTGTCAGCTCCCCTCACTGCACCCCAAAACAGTCCCATCTCCACATCCCCAGTAGGTGTCCTCCTAAAACCCACCTTCCGAGAGGCACCAGCCCCATCTGGGGATCCCCAGAGAGCACACTCTTGCTTCGGGGCGGGGGGCGACCCTGGGCCTAGCAGGGGCTGGCCAGGCCCCTCCAGCAAGCCAAATTTTAGATGTGACTTGGAACACCAGCCTGGCTGGCCTCGACCTCGCCACAGCCGGGTGGTTCTCTGGCCACCACCACTGCCACAGGAGCCTCCCCACCTGCTGGGGATCAGGCGGGAGAATAAAGTGCTGGAGCCCCAGGAATGATTTCAGGTTGGTGTGAGGAGGAGACGGGGCAGTGCCCTCCCAAGCCAGCACAGATAGGCAGGCAGCCACGATTGGCAGCCACAGGGCCCGGGCAGTGTGACTTCCTTCTCATCCCCACCTCCAGGTGTCACGCTGCGGTTGGGAGAGCATAGCCCTTGGTGGGCTCAGGTCCTGGGGACCAGGTGGTCACTTCCGGTCAGGGAAGTCTGGACCCCAGAAGGGCACCAAACCATTGCTGGTGATGAAAACACCAGCATCACCCACTCACACTGTCCCCAGATGTGGGCTTTCAGGAATCATCCAGCCCACTGTGCACAGGTGACAGAGGGGAGGTGAAGGAGTCCACATCCTGCATGTGACGGACCCTTCAGACAGGCAGTAACAATGCTCACCTCAGGAAGGAAGGTAGGTATGGGGTGCAGCCTGGAATCCCAGTGCTCGGGAGGCTGAGGCAGGAGGATGGACATGAATTCAAAACCAGCTTGGGCTCAAGTTCAAGGCCAGCCTGAACTACAGAGCGAGACCCTGTCTCAAAACAACATAGCTGGGGATTTAGCTCAGTGGCATAAGCGCCTGCTTGGCAAAACACGAGGTTGTGAGTTCAATCCCCAGTACCGAAAGAAAAGAAAAGAAAAGAAAAGAAAAGAAAAGAAAAGAAAAGAAAAGAAAAGAAAGAAGGAAGGAAGGAAGGAAGGAAGGAAGGAAGGAAGGAAGGAAGGAAGGAAGAGCATAAAAATGGTAATTGTCAAGGAAACAGATCTGAGGGGTGATTAAAGACACATCTGTGGAGTAGTATTCTGTCCTAAAAAGACGCAGTGACACCACTCCAGCGTGGATGAGTGTTGAAACCATGACGCCGAGTGACAAAGGCCAGGCACATGGGGCTGCAGATGGTGACACCATGGACATGGAATGTCCAGGACAGGGAGGGCAGGCAGACAGTACAGAGCGACGGCTACTGCTCTGGGGCTGGGCTTCCCTGGGGCGGTGGGGCCCCCTCTGGAGGCAGGCAGAGCTGGCTGCACAACTCTGGGTGAGCCTGGGACAGTGGCTTGCTGCACCCCATGGAGGCCTCCCTGTGAAGGCCAATGCCGAGGGCAGGGGTGGCCGGTGGTTTCCAGAGCACCCTGTGGACGCCCAAGAGCAGTGTGCCTGGAAACTCCCTGTCACCTCGGGCAAGGCGGGCTCCGGGTCCAGGGAAGTGCTCACACACAAGGCCACTCGGCCTGCAGGCAACATCCTCAGGGACTCGGCAGGGGAAGTGGCTCTGAGCTCTCCAGCTGGCTGGTCACTGCGTCCCCGCCTTCACACCTGGACCCAGAGCTCCCCTCTGTCCTTCTTTCTGTTCTCTGCTCCCGAGGGAGGAAGGCAGGCCAGGCCTCACTGCCACGCGGTGGTTGCTCAGAGCAGCTGGGGGTTGTGACACTTCAAAGGGACACACCTGCCTCCATGCCACCTGACTACCCAGCTGGAAAGTAGCCAGCCATGTCCCTGGCAGGCCTGGGGGGACAAGGAAAGCCAGACTGGTACTCACCACGCACCCCCTAATGCTGGACCCTGCCCTGAGGCCAGTGTGGCCTCTCTGGGAGGCAAAGAAAGCTCCAGCAGCAGGCAAAGCTACACTCCTTAGGGACATCTCTGTCTCCCAGAACACTCCCCCCGAGTCCCTCAGCAGCAGAGGGCCCAGCTGTCCCCGCCAGGAGGAGCTCCTCTCACCCTAAACTCTGCCCAGGTCACCACCCAGACAGGCTCCAAGCCCCGAGGTCCAGCCGCCACAGAGGCATCTGCAGTGGACAGGAAACCAGGGGCTGCACCCCACGTTTCCCGCGACACGGCACAAACCTGGGAAGCCTCAGAAATTTCTGCTGGGGTCCCCAGGCCCTGGTTTTCTTTGCACAGAGGGAAGCCAGGCACGTGAACCAGCGCCCAGGCAGACCCTGTGAGCAGGCAGCCTCTGACTGCACACTCAGACTCGCCTCCCCCAGCTGTCCCCTCGGTGCAGGTGTCAGGACCCAACCTTCACTGTGACACCTGTGGCAGCAAGGACCCTATGATACTGCATTCATTACTTGAGTGCAACTGGGCCCCTGTGACCCCCACTGCAAGGGGCGCACAGAACCCAGCACCACCGCCATGGGCCACACTTGGGGCACGGTCCCGTAGAGCTGTTCCTTCCTCTCTTGTCCCCTCCCCGCTCCTGACAAAGGTCTTGATTAATCACCTGTGGCCCTGTCATAAATTCCCCGACTGTCACTGGGACAACCCAGTCCCAGCAGCCCAAGTGATGCACACAGAGGAGACCCTGTGTCCCCAGGAGCTGGCTGCCCCTGCAGACAAGGCAGAGGGGACAACAGGGTCACGGTCACCCCTGGCCCTGAACCACTGAGGCGCATTTTGCTCTGTGTTTGTCCCCCGCTGTCCCCCCAGCTGGGAATGGAACCCAGGGCCTCCACATATCCTCAGCTCCCTTTCAGAATGTTCCCTAAAAACTTAAAAACGTAGGGACCAAGTCTACATTACCTAGGCTGGGCTCTGAACAGGTCCTGGTTCAGTCTCCCAGAGGGCTGGGATTACACTCCTGGCTGTGTTTACTTCATCATCACCTGCTGTGCAAGGGGAAAGGTTGGATTGGAAAGCTGTGCTGGGTGTGATGGCACACGCCTGTAATCCGAGCACTCTGGAGGCTGAGGTGGGAGGGTCCCTTGAGTTCAAGGCCAGCCTGGGCTACAGTGGTGCCAGCCCTGGTCCACCCACGGGCTGGGTTCCCTGCCTACCCCCGGCCCAGCTTGGGATGCTGTGTCCCCTGCTGCCCTGGGCCTCCCTCTGCCTGCCATCAACCAGCCCCTGGGAGGCCAGGGACCTGCTGTCCCTCGATCTCACCCACAGCGACCCCGCCCCTCTGGCCTCCCAGGAAGCATCACCCTGCTTTCCAGGGTGGCCTCCTCTCCCTTGGCCAGCCCAGCTCAGGCTCATCCTCCGTCCCCGCCCTCAAGGCCTCACTGCCTGGTTTGGTTCGGGAGCCCGGTGCCTCTCAGTTCGACGCCCTGCACACTGCACACACCCAGGCCTTCCTGGCTGCATCTGCACGCCAGGCTGAGATGCCCACCTCCTCCAGGGAGCCTTCCCAGCTGGGCCACCAGCACCTCCAGGGAGGCAGCTCCAGTGGGGAGGCGGAAGGGCCTCCAGGGCCTCAACCCACCCGCTGCTACCCCAAGTCCCTGTGGGACGCTGGCCGGCTGGGGTGGCCAAGGCCGGGCGCGTCCCTGCGGGATACACAGCGCCCCTCCAGGCAGCCCGCGGCCGGGCCACCCCTGCTGTGTCGAGCCGCAGGGAAAACAAATGCTGGTCTGGGTGTTTTCCAGCTCCCAGAGGCTCGGAGCCAGCGCGAGCGGGGCAGCACCTGACAGCAGCCCTCACGGCTTGCCCACGGCTGTCGCCTCTCAGCATCCTCCTCTCCCACGAGTGACAGCAGCCCTGGAGGACGCCCTGGGCCCGGCTGGGCTGTCAGGCGCTGACAGCTCCTGGCCCCTCCCTTGGCCCGCAGCGAGGCTCCCGCACACCCGCTGCCATCTGAGCCCTGCGAGCGTGGAGTTCTATTCCTGGCTTGCCGCAGGCTGCTCCATGACCTTGGGAAGTCCCCACGCCGCTCGGAGCACCCCGTCCTCACCCCACGGGGCCACCTGCAGCGGTGAGGAGGGACCCGAGCCCCTGATGGGGCCAGAGAGCAGGGGCAGCGGGCAACCACAGCGTGGTGTAGAGGGGCCCTCGCCAGGCCCAGGGAGGACAGGTGTCACACAGCTCAGTGACCACCTCTCCTGTCCTGGGGGACAAGCACAAGCATCACCGAGTGGAGCTCACGGGACCTCCCCGACAACGGACAGCCCAAGGGCCGGAAGCGGAAGCCAGGCCTCTGTCCTGTGTCTCAGGGTCTGCAGGTCCTTCGCCTCCCTCTCCCCCGCTAATGGGTCGGCCTCTCCAGGCGCCCAGGGTTCTCCCATCTGACGACACAGACCCACCCTGTCGCCTGACTCATCGTGTGACCCTCTTTTAAGAACTAATTCTGAATTATTTCTTCTTCCCTGCACGCCTCCCCAGAAGAATTCGAGGCGGCACTGCGAACCTCTGATACGGAGACGTGTTTATTATTTTTATGCTTTCTCCAGGAAGCGCCTGGTAACTGGAAAGGGAATTACATTTGGAAAGAATTGGGTCCCCAGTGCAAGTCAACAATATTCATTTAACAACTTCTATTGGTGCCCGGAGATGTGAGCAGGCCTTACCCGGGGACGTCTCCTGCGATTACCAGGAGATTTAATTCACAACAGCCAGGAAAAATAATTAAGGGGGAGGAGACGGAGAGACGTGTGGCGGGGCCCAGAGGCGCTGTGGACCCTGGAGTGACCAGGCCCCGTTGAGGGGTTGCGGGCTTTGCCACTGAGCCAGCTGGGTAAATGAGGGCGCATGTACTCATCCAGGGCCGAGAGGGTGGAGAGGGCCCACGGCCTGAAGCCACCCAGCTGAGGCTGCAGCCCCAGGCAGGCACCCATCCATGCCACCAGCCTTGGCTAGGACTCTCGAGATGTCCAGGGGTCTGGGCGGGGGGCAGCCTCACAGCTGCTGCCACCAAGGGCCAAAGTGAACTTTCACACACACTGCTTGGGGACCAACAGAGCAGAGAGGTGGCACTTGGGAAAACTGATGCCCAGTCAGGTCAGCCAGGGCCCTGTGGCCAGGCACAGCCCCCGGAACCAGAACCTTCCAGACCATCTTTCTCGACCTCTTGGGAGAAGTTAAGCAAGTTGAGCCAGGGAAGTGAGACACACATGTCCCCCGCAGACTGTTTTCTTTTGTCTGAGGCAGGGTCTTGTTATATATTTCAGACTGGCCAGTAGCTCACTGTGTGGCCCAGGCCGGCCTCGAACTCATGGTAATCCTCTTGCTTCAGCCTCCTGAGTACTGGGATTTTAGGCAAGGGCCACCACACCTGGCCTCTGAGTGCTCTGCACACAGACACAACCTTCCCCGACGGTCCTTGTCACCCAGACAGGAAGAATCGGACCTCTCAGCACCCCTTTTGAGCATCCCCACTCCCATTGCTACAGCCAGAGAGGTCAGTAACAGGGCAGCACAGACAAGGCAAAAATTCAGCTCTGAACCCAGCTCAGCCCGTCCTCTATCGAGAGCCCAGAAAGACCTGGCCAGGACCAGTGAGGGCCAAGGGCAGCCTCACTTCACTCATGCAGGGGCCACAGAAGTAAACGCCCTACCACCTGCATGGCAGGGCTCCCCACAGTGACGGGCTGTCCCCCCCAGCTGCCAATCAGGTCCCCTCCAGCACCGGGGCCACACACCAGGCACTTGCCATGTGGCCAGGATGAATGAGGCAGTGAATCTTTAATGGTTCGCTATAAAAATTAAATTTGAACAACTGCACACAGCCAGGGCCCCTGGGTTGGCCTGCACGACACTACAATCTAGAAACTGCCTTCTAGAACAATACTCTCTAGGCTGAGGTGTGAGGTGTCTGGTCTGGGGGAGGGGCGATGTGGCCTTATGGGGAAAACGAGGCAGTATCACTGGGACCAGGGCTCTGGGAAGAATCGGCAGGCAGCCAGCGTGAAGCCTAGGGAACGGGATGTCTGGGACATTACAGATGTCCGGGAGCTGGCCTGAGCCCTCACTTCCCAAGCCAGACACCTGTCCTGCAGCGGAGGCTGACCAGGTCCTGCCCCTCCAGCGACCCTCCCCTCCCACAGTGGGAGGCAGCCACCTTCTGCAGAGCAAGTCACACCTTCAGACAGAGCAGAGTATAGGAACTACGGACAGATGCAGACGGACAGATGGACAATGGCTGGGTGGGTAGGTGGACGGATGGGTAAGTGATGAATGGCAGGTAGATGAGAGGACAGACGATAGGTGGACAGCTGATGGAGGGAGGGTGGGCGACAGATGGACAGATGGGTGGGTGGTGGGACAGTGGATGGGGAGGTGATGGATGGACGGATGGATGGTGGGTGGGTGGTGGGACAGTGGATGGAGAGGTGATGGACGGATGGACGGATGGGTAAGTGATAGATGGGTGGATGGACGAATGTAAGGACAGATGACGAATGTAAGGATGGATGATGGATAACATCATCCATGGAAGGAAGGGCTGGCGAGTGAGAGAGAGGAAAGAAGGGTGATGAGCGAAAGGAAGGCAGGAAGAAGGGAGCTGGGTGGATGAGCAGATAGGTGGATGATGGATGGAAATACCTAACACCTCAAAGGCCCAGCCACGCAGCGGCTCACAGAGGCTCACGGGGGCTGGGCGGGTTTTCAGGAGGACACACAAGCGCTTCTGCTCAGGGAGACCAGACTGCCTCCCTCTGAGCTGCACAGATGAACCTAGAGCCCAGAGAACAGAGCGGAGCGAAGACACCCGCAGGCCCATGGGAGCCCCTGGGGCGGCAGGGCCTCTGCCTCTCTGTCCTCAGCAGAATCTGGGATGCTGAGGCAGGAGCCTGGGCCCTTGAGGCCCTAAAGCCACCCTTCCTGTCCTCCCCACCAGCTCCTTCTGCAACGCCTATCAGCACACCCCAGGACCCGCCATCCTTGGCGGCCACACACCCCAGCCACCTACATCCCACCCACCCACCTGCCCCTTGGTCTTGACAAGCCCACAGGCAGGGTCAGGGCCAAGTTCCACCCTCCTGATGAGGAAACCGCCTCTGAGAGTGGAGAAACTTAACTCTGCTCACCCCACGATGGCCCAACCCACAGGGTGCAGTCTTGAGCTGCGGAGGGAATGCGGGGGGATGCTGAACGGGTGAACGTGGGGGTGAGGGCAACTGGAAAGCCCCTGGCAGGCTGAGCACAGCAGGGCACAGGCAGCTCAAGGAAGACCTGGCCAGGCCACCCGGCCAGCCGGGACCCACAGCTCCCTACAGCCTCCTGGGCTCACAGATGGGCCTGCGATGCAAAGAAAGGGGCCTTCAGCAGGAGCAGATGGAGAAGCTGACCACTCGGGCAGGGAGGTCCATGGCTGTGAGCCCTGCCCGCACCCGCCGGCCCCCAGGGAGCAGGCGCAGGCCCTGCACTGCCGCCTGGGCCTGGCCACCAAGCCCCTGACCAGCCAGGGCAGGCGCCGGTCAGCTCTGGGCCCCCTCCTGCCCTCTCTGCTCTCCCTCCTTTTCCTCCTCCCTCCACCACGGAAAAGTCAGAGGTGCCACTCAGATGCATCACCGTGCAGGGCGGGGAGCAGCGGTGTGGGGTGGTGTGGGGCGGTGTGGGCCACGGCTGCTATGAGAGAGACCCCAGCAACTGGGCACCAGTCCAGGCTCTGCTTCCGAACCCCGCACTTGGCCCCCGCCCCCTTCAAGGGGAGCAGCTCTCTCATCAGAACCACATTGTTCTGGCCAGAAGAAAAGCCGGGTCCAGCAGATGGCAGGTGTGACAAAAGCAGCTTGCTGTGGCCAAACCAATTATTTATCTAATTATGATTTACCACTTAACCACATGATCTTTCTGCAGAGTTGTGGGCAATTAAAACCAGGGTGACTATGTGGATTATGCAAATGGGCTGGAGTCCAGCGAATAAAATTGGAGCTTAGACATTCACACAGGCGGTGCTGGCACAGGGCAGGGCCTGGGGGAGCGGAAGGCGGGGGAAGGGGGGATGGGCAGCCGAGCCTCCGGGCTGCCCCTGAGCAATGACATCAGACCCTTGGGAGGGGAAACCAAGGCAGCTGGCCGCAAGGCAGCAGCAAAACAGCAGGCGTCTCGGGGCTCTGCAGGGGACACAGGCTGCTCTGTCCTCTGGCCGGAGCGAGCTCCAAGGCAGTGGCTGAGACATAGATGGCTACCACCTTGGCCTGGCTAGGTGGCTCAGGAGAGTGCCCAAGACACTGGACACGGCTCCCCAGGGCTCTGGTCAGCAAGCCCAGGGCTGGGCACCACCAGGGATTTCTCTCTTTCACCCTTGGCACGGACACTAGCCACCTATTTTACAGATCAGGAAACTGAACCTGGGGAAGGCTGGTACTGAGCCATGCCAGGGCCAGACCCGCCGAGGGCAGGGCGGGCGTTTCCGACCTAGAGCCTGTCCCTCCAGCTGGCTGGCCATGGTGAAAACAGGTTCGTTCAGGCTGGTGACAACAGCACCCCACTGTGACCCACCTGCTGGACCAGCGCACCCAGGGTCACTCCCAGCTGCCCCACGGACCAAGCAGCTGTGTGACTTGCCAGGTGCCGTGGTCTCTGGGTTGTTCGGAAACAAAAGGACTAGAGACAATGACACCTCCTTCCATCTGACTCCCAGCAGTGGGGTGACACTCCTGACGCTCCAATACAGTGACTCCCCAGGCCAGCCAAGCACAGGGAGGAGGAACCTAGGTGGTGAGATGCAGCCTGCCAGGGCGTCGGGGAGCCCCCTACGGGGCCGGGTCCCTCACCTGCTGAGAAAGGGGACAATTCCAGGGCACAGGCCCACTCCTAACACCCGGCGGGCCACGAGGCAGCCTTGGCCCAGGCCTGGGTGCCCTTGCCAGGCTCTGAGAGGCACAGAGAGCTTCTGGGCCTCACCCCAGAGTTGGGACTATCACACGTCACCCCTCCACAGGGGACTGTCCAAATGCCACAATCTGGGCAGGAAGTGGAACCTGAAAACCGGCACCATGGCGGGTCCCTGCCAGGGCCGGGCATGTAGCTCGACCTTGCTCAGCATGCACAAGGCCTCTGGGTTCCACCCTCAGCAGCACAAAGCAAAAGAAGGAGAAAGGAAGGGAAGAGGGAAGGTCCCCACCCCCGGCAGCTGTGTCCTCTGGAATATTTTTGGATCAGCAATGTAGAAGCAGATGGGGACTCCAACCAGAACTGTTCCTGCCTCCCCCAGCCCCGGAAGTGCCAGCCATCCCCAGAAACACACACAGGGGCCTGTGACGCAGACAGGACCAGAGAACAAGGCCATGGGACACCCAAGGACCCTGGTGGCCCAGGACCGAACTATCCTGAGGTGCAGGTAGGAATCTGTCAGCACCACGGCCATCCAGCCTAGTGCCGGACAGCTACGCACGCCCCTGGCACCTGTGTGGGCAGCACTAGTCCAGAACCCCCGCCACCACTGCATAATCCCCAGCGGCCAGCGCTGCTGCGCAAGGTCCACTCTGGAGAACAGACGCCCCAGTACCTTCCAAAAGCCGCATCACATCACAGGAACACCCTCAATTCTGATGCCCCGATGTCCAACCCTAGTGGAACACCCACACTCAACCCAGGCTCCTCGGTGTGGGCAGGACAGCAGGGGCCCTGAGGGCACAGGCCCCTCCACTGCCAGGGCGAGGGTCTGTCCCAGGACAGCCATCTGGTCCCTCCCACAGCATCAGCACCAGGCAGGGCACACTCGAGTGCCCCCTTGGCCCACCTGCCACTTCTGGGGCCTCAGGGCCCCTTTCAGATCCAGAAGGCAATCAGAGCTTTGAGGTGCAGGCGGGGCCGGGGGTGAGCCGGCCGGAGCCCTCAGCATCTCCCCCACCGAGGCCAGCAGACCGTGCCCACCCCAAGCTCCCGATGCCAAATGCACGCACGCACCCAGGCAGCCCCTCACACCCACACTCGCCTGTCTCACACACACACATTCACACACACGCATGCTCTTGGCCTCTCCTGTGCACACCGTCAGGCTCACATATTCACACACTGGGTGTCGCACGCGTTCACAGGCTCACATGCCATACCCCATAAATGTTATTCCTTGGAGAACTGGCAAATGGGAGGCAAATTCCAGAGATGCCAGGGAAGCTACACCCAGCAGCAGCCCCTGGTTCCTCTGGAGTTCTTCCAGTGAAGCCCAGGCCCCGCCCAGCCAGCCTCGGCCCCGCCCAGCCAGCCTCGGCCCCGCCCACCCCTACCCCAGCCAGGGTCCCTCGGCTAAGTAGTGCACCCTACCGCTGTGCACTGGCAGATGGTCCTACTTGCTCCAGCGCTTCAGGACCCTACCCCAGCAGGTTCTCAGGTGGCATCCCGGGTCTCCCAGGCTGAGGTGAGGAATCTGGGGCACAGTGCCTGCCAGCACTGCTTTGGTAGGAGGCAGGTGTGGGTACGGCCTGAGGCTTGAGAAGGGCAGCGAGCTGGGAGGGCATTGGGGGCGCCAACCCTTCCTGCTTTCTGCTGACCCGCATTCTGCAGGGCTGGGGGCACCTCGATATGGGATAGCCCCCCTCCTCCAGGAAAGGCTCTGGTTAATAACCCACCTGCCCGCGCTGCTGGGAGATTTATGCAGCCCGTGAAGTGGGGAAATACAGAATGTTCTTACGATACTTCTTGTCCCAGCAAAGGTCACAGACAGGGCCTATCAATCCCGAGAAATAACGAAGGTCCCCCTCACAGCAGCGGTGAGAGAAGAGCCTCTCGGCGCCTGCCTTGGAAGGCTGGCTGGGCTGTAAATCATACGAATTACAGATGCAGCGGTAATTGACCAGATGTGGGGGCTCCCGACAGCCATAAAGCCATCCCACACTGGTAATTAGCAGCAGAGCTGCCCCAGCAGGGACACTGGTCCCCAAGGCACCTGGAGGGCAGAGGGAGAAGGCACCAGCCATCCAGGGAGCTGCCAAGGGACTTGGGGCTGCAAGGCCCACCCCCAAGAGCCCTGGAGGGACTCCTCTGGTCCTGGTAGGCACTGAGCAAGATGTAAGGAAGCTGAGGGATAGGGCCTTTACTGATGGATGCCCTGCAGAATTCCAGGTACCAGCCTACCTTAAATATGCCCATTCCTACTGGCACCAGCCCCGAGGGGAACAGTCCTGCTGATGGTTCTTCAGGGGCCCAACCTCCTGGGGTTCCTAATCACTCTACTCCAGCCTCTATGAAACCTGCAAGGGCAGGAGCCAAGAAGCCCACCTGGGCCAGGTGTGTATCTGGGTGACCCCTGATGCAATTACAAAGCCACCAACACATCTCCAGGTCCCCAGCAGGTGTGTGGCAACCCCCCAACCCCCAGCAGCCTGACCACCCGGAGCCCCACATGCATTCGGCCGCCACTCGATCAATTCTGCTGTAATGTGTTTTATGAACATGCAGATGGCGTGGTTAGGGCCAGGGGGAAGGTTTTACCTTGGGATAAGAAATTAACACTGGCAAATAGCAAATTTACCGCATGTATTTTCATTTTCCTAATACCAGCACCATCTGCTAGCAATCGGGGCTCCACATCGCCATTTTCCCCCTTTATTTCTCCCGTCTGCTCTCTCTTTTTTAATTTATTTTTTTCATTTCTGCACCCAGGCCCTTCAGACACTGCTGGGGTTGGGGTGCAATCAGCAGACCAATCGTGCAGGCTGTCCTGCCCCAGGCCGAAGCCATCCTGTCCCTGCCTCTCTGAACTGTGGGACACACACACACACACACACACACACACACGTGGGCCGCTGTGAGGGGCCTGCAGGCCATGTTGTCCACCCAGAGAAGGGAGGTGGAAGCCCAGCTGGGGGACAGGTCTTACCCAGTCCTCACTCTGTACTGTGAGTTAAAAAACAAAAACAAAACACAGCTACACCAAGACCCTTGGCAGCATTGGACGTTCGCTCCTCCCTGGATGCTTACTGGAATTATTTAACATGAGAACCGAGTCACTGCGCAGGCTGCTCTGCGTTCACGCGGGGCGGGCCGGGCCCCCTGGCACGCAGGTGCATGGGCAGGGTGGCAGGAGAGGGTGCTTTCCATATGCAAAGCCACGGGCGGCGCGGGAGGGGCAGGGCGGTTTTAGGAACAGCTGCACCGTTGGCCACGACGCCTGGCAGTGGGACAGCTGGTGTGGCCCGGCTCCCGGGAGGCAGAAATCCATCCTGTGAGGCCCTGAAACAGCAGCCGAGCCAGGGCCGACTGAGGATCCTCCAGCAAGGGCCTGGGGCTGAGCCCACAGGGGCGCGGGCCTCCCCATCCCCACAGGAACTTGAGACCTGAGCCCCAGGCACCTCGCTGCTGTTTAGGACCAGAAGGGCCAGAAAGGCTGGAAGGGCCTGCGACCAAGGCCATGTGGCTGCAGGCTGAATGGTGTCCACCCGGCGCATACACTGTCCCGACCCTGGGGCCTTGAAGGGGACCTCATTTGGAAGTAGGGTCACTGCGCATGTGCTTGGTTGGGAGGAGCTGCCCTAAGCAGAGTGGACCCCAGTCCAGGATGACAGGAATCCTCCTCCAAGGTGTGGCAGGGACCCAGACCCACAGAGAGGATGGTGAGTGGCCAGAGAAGATACTGACCTCTGAGGCCAGCAGAGGTCAAAGAGAGGACGAGGCCAAGACAGCCCGCCTGAGGGATCCTGGCACTGCCAGCCTCACTGTTCTCATCTGTACAATGGGGGCGCTGCTGTCCTAGCCCACAGGAACAAAATTCACCCCTGGCAGGGATGGCCACCTGCTGCTTAGTCCTGGCAAGCCCCTCCTCACCGTTCTGTTGCAAGTGAGGGAACTGAGGCACGGGGGAGGCACCTGCCCATGGGCATAGTTGGCTGGCAGGCGGCAGGAGCCGGCAGTGAATGGAAGCAGGATGGCTCTGAGTCCCGGCCGCCAAAGGCGCCCCTAAGAAAACGAGGCCCCTGGATGCGGTCCAGAGGCTGGCCCAGCACTGTGAGGGATGATGCCACATGCAGAGGAGACCACTGAGGCCCAGCGAGGGAGGGGATGTGCTCAAGGCCAGGCAGGGCAGCACCCTGGGGCTCGGGTTCTTCCGGCCCACGTGAAGATGCACCTGGGCAGAGGTGCCCGAGCAGCTGACACCCCATGCTGTGGGAGCCCCCTCTCCCCGGGACACTGAGATGGTGTCTCTCGGGCCTCCAAGCTTCTGGCTCCATCTGAGCCCCTGGGTGGCCACAGAGGCCACCAAAATGGGACAGGAGGGGACAGTCTCAGAGGCACTGGGAGCCAGAGCACAGAGCCATCCCAGAGGAGGACCTGGCTCATAACTGCAGCTTTGGGGACCCTGGGCCACCTGAGTCTCACCCAGAGCCCAGACACACACATCCTGTCCTCTGCCTGGCTCCAGCCCACACAGGCGGAGCCGGGCTCGGCGGAACTCACACCCTTTCTCTTTTGCCTTTAAAACAGCTCCTCACAACTTTTCTCCCCGTCGGCCAAGTGCAGGGTCCCAGCGCACGCTCCTGGAGATGCCTGCTTCCGGCCTTGGCCATGGCTCTGGGGACCCCCTACTGAACAGTGATGGTCACAGGTGAGGGACGGAGCGGGTGGGCAAGGAGGGCTCCGACCCCAGTGGACACCCCCAGCCCGTGGCGTGAACCCCCCCATGCAGCCCCCAACCAACTTTCGAGGCCCAAGGGAAGCCCGAGCACAGGACTGGATTCCAAAGAATTATACTGCTCGGTCCAATGACAGCTTTAAATATTAAAAAGGCATAAAGTGGAGGGGGACTGAGAAACAGGACCAAGTACAGGCTCAGCCAGCTTCTGCCAAACACGCTGCCATCTGAGAGAGAGGGAGAGGGAGAGAGAGGGAGAGAGAGAGAGGGAGAGAGAGGGAGAGAGAGGGAGAGAGAGAGAGGGAGAGGAAGAGCACCCGGCTGCGGGAAGAACACCCCCACCCTATTTCCCGGGCCCCCCAAAGCAGCATCCCGGGTCTCCCAAAGCTTCTCCAGACAGGTAATGCATTCATTATTGATGGATCAGTACCCGGAGAGTGTAAATTACTGAAACAAACACGGCATAATTAGGGCATTAGAGGCAGCGTGGGGAGAAGGCAGGGTGCTCTGCGTTTGGCTCTGGCTTTCATCTTTGCAGGTGTTTGCTGGTGCAGCCAGCATCCCAGCCTGCCCGCCATATGCACAGCCCAGCTAGCCAGTTCTCAGCTGGGAGGCCCGCGGGGATCCCCCTGCCCGGCCAGTCAGACACCTGGGGGACAGGCAGAGGGGATAGCGCAGGTCCCCAGGCGCGCACGCACACGCAGCCAGGCGCGCACAAAGACCCGAGGCCAGTCTGTGGGCGTGCAGCTGGCGAGCCGCGTCCCTGCCCCCATGTGTGCCCTCAGGATTTCATGACAAGAATGAAACTGATCAGGCAGCCTCCAGCTCCATAATTAGGGCCAATTGAAGGAGACAAAGAAATCTATGGAGATCACAGTGGGAAGTGGTGGTGATGAACGCTGGCTTTGAAACAGCGTTTTGTACTCGCTGGGCCATCACTGTCTTCCCATAAAAGCGCTGCCTCCCCTCTTGGCTCCCCTCCCCGGAGCAGAGGCCGACGGGAGGTGGCTCCAGACGCCCCGAACCAACTGCCTTTTCTGGGTCAGGCCTCATTTCTGGTGGCACCCCGAAGAGGGTGGCTGGGGGGCCTGGCCGCCACCTTTGTGTGTGTGTGTTTCTGCGGTGGGAAGAGACAAAAGGCAGGCGTGGGAGGATGGCAGGCTCTCTGAGGCCGCTAGGACACAGCTGAGCCAGGGGCCAGGGAAGCTGTCTGACCGCCAGCTTGCTGGGAGAGCCATGTGCCTGGCCTGTATGACCTTCCTGTGTGACTGTCAGTGTTGTCTGTGCCGGGGACCCTGGGGCCGAGAGCCTTGGGATGTGAGGAGTGCCAACCTCGCTGCTGATCTCATCCCACCTTCTTAAAAAGTTACAAGAGACCCAGGCATAGTGGTGCAAGCCTGTAATTCCAGGACTCAGGTGGCTGAGGCAGGAGAATCACACTGAGATTAAGGACAGCCTGGCTACAGTGAGTTGAAGGGCTATCTGAACTATATAGCAAGACCCTGTCTCAAAAACAAAACAGAAGTTACAGCAACAAAACCACCCTGGGGCCCAGACCTGGGAACCACCAGCAGTGGGGTAAGAGACAGGCAGGCCTGGGGGCCGATGGGTAAGAGGCAAGGCGCTGGGCCATGCAGCTGAGGCTGGGCACAGCACAGGCGGGACATACAGCTCAGCCCCTGGGATTCCAGGAGCCCATGTCTCACTGGCTGTTGCCTCTGCTGCTAGGGCACCAGACTCTGACGGTCCTGGCTGCCATGGTCCACAGTTCCTGCAGGGGATGCCAGGGTGGCACCCTAGGGGGTGGGACTAGCACAGCAGGGAAGGTCCTGGCTGGCACCCCTGAGACCATGCCAACCTGCTCACACACTCTCGTGCCACTCCTGCCTCGTGCCTACAGTAATCCTCTGACTTTACAGCAAATTATTAAAACTCACTTATATTTAATCTGCCTTCTGGAATTAATTGAATTTTTATGCTCAGCAAATGCCACAGTTCGCGCTGCCTTGCGATGCCTGGCTCAGAACAGCTATATGATAAGGTGGCCCACAAGCCTCGGGCTGTGCAGACGGGCTCTGGGGGCTTCGGGCAGCCCGGAGCCCACCCCTGCTCCCTGACCATGGGGAACAGGAGCAGGGTCTGTGGCACAGGGAGGCCTTAGCCACAGCGCCTGGTGGACCCTCAGGGAGTCAGGTCAGCTGGGGGACCTGGGCTGCTCTGCTAAGCGGGCAGCCCCCCAGATGCCGCATCCTCCTGGTGACCAGGCTCTGCAGGCCCTGAGAGGCCCAGGGAATGCTGTCTCCTTCCCCCTACTTGGCATCCACAGGAGCCAGCACGGGGCTTCCCGACCCCCTGGACCCTGGCCACATTCAGTGGCAGTGTGCCACCCCAAGGAACCCCCGCCACTGCCACCATGGGGGATATGAGGTCACACTGAATCTGTCAGCTCCAGACACATAATCTGGGGCGCTGACATGGGGCCCACCATGCTAAGCATGGCCTCCCTGCATGCTAGGCTCAGAGTGTGAGTGAGCTCACGTGGGGTTCCCAAGGGCAGACGCAGTATCTGCTCCAGACTCCGCCTCCCTCCTGTGCCAGTCACAGATCAGACTCTGGGTCTCCCCACCCACAGCAGCGCTCCTGGCCCAATGTGCCATCAAGTGCTTAGGGTAGGGGCTGTGGAAATTCAGATTCCAGGGCTCTGGGCCCCCTGGGAGCAACTGGCTGGCAGCTCTGAGGCCCAGCAGGGCGCCTGACAGCAAGGCGGGGCACTCCATCCATGGGCTCCGTGCACTGCAGAGTGCAGGGAGTGCTCGGAGCTGCTCAGCATGCTGATCCTGGATGCACAGTTTAGTTCCTGACTGTGCCCCGCTCTCCATATGCTGCGTGCACATGCATGTACACAGGGCTGCGGCTCCCTGCAAGACCAGAGTGCAAAGGAACCAGGTCTCCGGGGCACTATCTTGGGGGCCCTTCTTCCCACAGTGCCCAACTCCTGTCCAGAAACAGAGGGGGTCCAGCACCCCCAACACCCTGGCCATAAGGTATACTCCGAGCTTCATCCTGGGTCTGCTCTGGAGGGGCATCAGATTCTGCAGAAAGTGGGCTCCTCTCATGCACCCCAAGGTTCACTGGTTCCTTTGGCCATGGTCCTGGCCACGACCCAGGGTGTCCACCCAAGCAAGAGCCGGGCAGCGTCACCAGCCCGCTGAGCACACTTGCTCGCTGCCAACTCCCAGCTCTCCAGCTCCCCAGCTCGGTCCCGTCTCTGGGTGCCTCCTCCACCAGCGGCTGGGGACTGCCGGGGAGAAGGGGAGCCACACGGAGCCTCCACATCGAGTTACCTGCCCTTCACTGAAACAGTTCCAGAGCCAGGCCCAGGGCCTGACCCTGGGTAGAGGCAAAAGCAGCCCACACCGAACATAGTACCAGAAAGTGGCAATCAGGCCTTTAGCAGGAAACCACAAGTCCAAGGTCAAGAGGCCTCAGGCTGGGTCCCTCCCTACAGGGGCCCGAGTCCCACCCTTAGACCAAAGTAAACCTCCGACCTCCCCACACTTGAGGCTGGGGCCTCAACACAGGAATCCGGGAACAGGGACGCCCTGCCAGTGCCAGGGTCCCCGACAGGTGTCACCCAGCACTGCCAGGCCCAGCAGGAGAGTCTGCTGCTCAGACGCACTGGGGCTGCCTCAAAGGGAGCCAGATGTACCGGCCCACCAGTGTGGGCTGAGGAGGCTAAAGGCAGACCAGCAGGAGGCGGTCAGGGCCCCACCCTGGCACAGAGCAGGCCCCTCCTTCCTGGTGGTCAGGGCTGAGCTCTGGGGCTAGAGTCATGCACCACAGAACGTCCTTGGCCCCCCCACAGCCTGCAGGGGCCAAGCAAAGGCCACTGAGTGGACCCTCAGGGCAGAGAGCTGGCCCCCGAATCCAGGAGCCAGCTGAGGCCTGCTCTTTCCTGCTCCATGCAGGTGTCCCTGCCACCCCTTCCACTGTCCACACACATACACACACAGACACACATGTGCTGCTCTGTCCTGTCTCCTGCCCACCTCCCTTCTACTGTGGGGGGCCAGGGGAATCAGTGGTTCATCTGTGCAGCTGAGTCCTGTCCTGGCAGGTGACAACCAAAGGGGGCGCACTCCCCACCTATGGGTCTCCACCAGACTGGATGGACTGACTCTAAGGGCCAATTCTGACCTAAGACCTTGTGGTTCAGACTTCTTCCTGGCCCAGACCAAAGAAGCTGGTGACAGGACCTGGGGGAGAAGCCAGGGGGTTCCCCAGAGATCAGGCGGCCAGAGCAAACCACCAGCGCTGGGGGTCTCAGGGCAGCATGTCTGGGATACCCCAGGCCCAGCAGCAGGCACCTTGCTGTCCCTGGTCCCCAGGACTTTCTCTGACTGATTACCGCACTTGGGCCCCCAGTGGCAGAAGGCCACAGCCCCAGTAGGCCAGGCTCTGGCAGACAAGGGCTGCCCGGCAACAGGGCCAGGCCGGATTACCATACATTAAGACATAATTACTCCGCGCAGAAATTTACAATACAAAGCGCCTCCTCAAATTGGCCGCAGAAGGCTCCTGGGATACAAAGCCCAGCAGTGTCTGCGGCCAGCAGGGAGCCCACCCCAGCCGGAAGCAAGTGGGCGGGGCCTTCGGTGGAACACCTTCCCGTGTGTCCCACCATGCCCAGGAGGAAGGGCCTGCACCCAGAGCCTGGCCCCCAAACCTCAGGCCCACTGGGATCCCTTCTCCCACTAAGTCCTCTCTGCTAAAGATGCGTAAGCCTAAGGGTAGGAAATAACCCTAAATCCCGGGGCTGGGCGGGAGCTCAGCAGTAGAGAGCTTCCTAGCATGCACAATGGGCGCCTCACACCTACAACCCCAGCACTCGGGGAGGCTGAGGCAGAAGGATCATTGATTTGAGCCCATCTTGGGCAACTTTTTAAGACAGGCCCTGTGTACTGCCCCGAGTGCTGCCAAACGGTCAAGAACCTTAGTCCCAAGTTGTCCTGCCACCTGCAGGACAGCTGGCACCTGACTGACTGATAGTTACTAAGCACCCAGTGCGTGCCCTGTCGGCGCTGCTTCCAGTAGAGCAAGAAACACAATAAACTCTGGTGAGAGGTACCAACAGTGCTCAGAGGCTGGATGAACAGGTGTGCAAAGGGCATGGCAAGGCACCAGGGCCACGCGCGGTCTTTCATCTCAGGGAGGGTCTGGCACAGGGGCTGAGGTTGGGGAGGCCAGCAGCGAGAAGCTGGGGCTGCAGCAGGGGACTGTGCCCTCCGCTCTGCATAAAGGTGAAAACTGATTGGGGTTATCTTAGCCTGGCCCCAGCAGCGCCCTCCCGGTGTTAACGCCCAGTGTCAGGGCTGGGCCCTGGGAGGCCCCTGCCAGTCACCTGCAGCCAGCTGGGCGCCAGCCAGAGCGGAGGCTGGGAGGAGCCGCTTATCAGAAGAACCACAGGCCTTTCATGGCTCAGAGAACAAAGGCCGCAGCCTCCCGCACCAGCTGTCGGCTGGCAGAAGCTCAGAGAGGCCAAGGGGCCAGCCTGGAGACACACAGCAGGGCACACAGGCCCTGCACAGGCAAAGGGCAGAGGGAAGGCAGCTAGGCTGCTGGGCCTGAGTTCTGCCCGCCCCAGCTTCTCTCTGAAACTCCCTGGCAAAACAGGGAAGAACAGCGTGGGAGTAGCTGCAGGCCACCAGCTGCAGTGTCCCTCCCCATAGCAGGTGACACTTAACTGCTGTGCTGTTCTCCCACCCTGGGCCTCAGCTCTACCCCTTGCTTGGCCTCTTCCTCTGTGAAATGGGCACATGGGGTACAGAGGGCAGCAGGCAACAGCGGGCACTGGATAATCTTCAGCTCTGCCCTTTGGGGCCAGGGCAGACTCTCCACTCAGCATGGCCAAGCATCCTCAGTGGCTGGCCAGGGTTGAGGACAGCTCTGCTCCTTCTGGCCTGGAACCACCGCAGCTGGGCAGCATGCCCACCTGACAGCCCAGCCTTCGTGCACCTCACTTCTCCCTGAGCAGCCCCCACCCTCAAGGCATTTGTCATGGGCAGGCCCACTGCCGCAGGGCCTGGTGATTCCACTTTTGGGTTATTACCGCTGCCCGGCAGGGAGAACCCGGGAGAAAATGCATGGGCACAGAGCAGTCACTTCCCAGCCAGCCCTGGCCACTGTCCTGCCTGTGACAGTCAAGTGGGTGACAAGGGGTCCCATCCTGGAGGAGCCTACAGACTGTTGTACACCCAGCCCTGAGGCACACAGAGGTGGGGGTGCTGGCACAGGACAGCCCCGTGACAGTCCCAGGTCCCTCACCCCATGCCCCTTGGGTGGGCAGTGCCATAGCAAACCCAGCCCAAGGTTCCCGAGTGACCAAGGCATCTGCAGCCCACAGGCAACCCCAGAAGGCAGCAATCCCAGAAGGCAGTGACCTCTGGGAACACAGAGTTAGGGAAACTGGGTGGAGGGACTGACAGGGAGCAGCCAGGTCAGCTCCTGGCAACTGCTGGGTCACAGTCCCCGCTTCTAGGTGTCCCAGACCCGCATGACTGTGCGTGGCTCCTCCGACACCCCCAAGCCACTCACCTGCACCACCAGGCCTTTGGAAGACAGCCTCGGTTTCCTCTCAGATCCTGCAAAACCTATTTATTTTCAAATTCCAATTACATCTGAGACCACATCCCTTTAAATGCGTTTTTCCCCTGGAACCCAAGCCCACCGTGAGGCATTTGGTAATATTGTGTATTAAGGATGTTCTATAAAAATAAATGGCCTTGTAAAAGTGGCCTCTTAACAGACACCCTCCACTCCTGGGTTAAACTGTCACTCCCAGGAGGATCAGATAAAGCCAGGGGGCACCTGGCCTCCCCCACTGCTCCTCTGGGCCAGGCAGGCCCGGGGACGCTGGGACACAGCTCTCCAGGTGACGCCCGGCATGCTCTACCGCCACAATGTCTGTAAGACCAAATGCTCCCGCAGACAGCTGTCAGACACATTAAAAAACAGGAAGCGGGGGAGGAGGGTGCCCACAGAAACGAGGCGACAACGCACCAAATGCCAAAATACAATGAAAATTCAAACTGCTAAAACAAATATAACCATAAAAAGACTGGGATCCTAGGAAAGCCATCTCCACAATTAGACAGTTTTCTCTGTATAGTGATAATCACCTAATTATACTATTAATGACAGTTCAGCCTGCCTTGAAACGAGGACAGTCTTCCATAGCAGGACGCCAGCTGTTAGTCACAGGTGTCAAACATCCCTAAGGCGTTATTCTTAAGGGGGAGAACAAAACCCTACAAAACCAACACAGCCATTCCTTCCTGCCCCCCCCCCGCCCCCACAATCTGCCTTGGGCTTCTGCAGTGCCCACGTGAAAAAGCCAAAATACCCGAGAAGCCCAGAAAGAGGCGGGCGGGGGGCGGGGTAGGGTTCTCCCTCCGCCTGTCCACGCACGGCCGACTGTACCACGCACGGCTGCGGCTATTTTAACGGCCTGAGTCCTTGCAATGAAATAATCTCCGGACAGGGGCAAGTTGTTTATGCCGGATAATAGATCTCTCTCCCCAGCGAGCACAAATGGTCAAGTGCCTCTGGGGGAAGCGTTTAGCAGCAGCAGCAAGGGCCGGGTCGAGAGGTGGCCGGCCGGCCGCCCCCGGCCCCAGGACATATGCTTATGCTCAGCTCGCTCCCCGCCAGGATTGCTTCACACGGGCGCCTCTGACATTCTGTAACGCCAAGGTGTAATAAATATCCAACTTTGTCTTCTGACAATAGGCGACCACATTTAATTAACTGGAGCAGGGAGGCTGCAGCGGAGGCGGCTGGGGAGCAGGATTAACCTTTTAAGCCGCTGAGACTGCAGGGCAGGGGGCTGGCAGGGGGCGCGGCCCTGGGGCCCTGTAGGGAGAGTGTGAAGACAAGCTGGCTGATCTGAGGCGGCTGCTGCTGGGAGCTTCGCAGCAGGGAGTCCCCCTGCAGGCTCTGCCGGCAGAAACGCCACGCTGCGACCCACAGCGACGCCCGGCTCCTGCTGGCTCAGGCTCCTGGCACCGCGCCCAGGTCTCCTCAGTGACCTCCCAAGCCCTGGGCCTTGTCCCACAGAGAAGGGGCAGCTTCGAGGGGTTCGCCAGGTCGGCGTGAGTCATGCATGTCAGGGGCAGGGGCTCAGAGCTGCGAAAGGGCACGGTCGGGCACCTGAAACAGTCCTCGGGCCGCCCAGGCTTGCTGTGTGACCCCAGGCCAGTTCCTTTCCCTCTCTGGGCTGCCATTGGATGTCCGATGCAGACTTTCCCAGAAGGCTTGTGGCTCCACAGTGAAGGACAAGCACCGGTGCCACCATGGAGGGCTCCACGGCTCGGGGCCCACCACAGCTCCCTCCCCCAGGCCAGCTGTAGCTGGGCTGCTGACCAGGGCCAGAGGAGGCTGCCTTACCATGCCAGTCCCCAAGACAGGGCTCAGAGTGCCCAACATCTGCCGTGACTTTCCCCACTTCTGGCCCACAGCACTGCCCCACCCCAGCCACGGTCCTGCCTCCAGATCCCAGCCTGGGGAAACCGCTCATGACCCAAAGTTACCTAGAAACACGCAGGGGCGCCGGTGCCCCGGCTGCCCAGCAGAATACCAAGGGCTGCGGGTGGCACCCTGGGCTCATCAGCAAAGGCCACAGTGCCGCAGCCACCTGCTCTGCCCTGGCAGAGACTGGCTGGGTAGCTATGAATAGCAACACCCCAGTGCTCCTCAGTGTCCAAATAAAACCTGTCACTTGATACAAACAGCAGGTGTCCCGAAGGCCCAGTTCATAGATGGGAACACTGAGGCTCAGAAGCCGTCCGGCAGCTCTGAGGGTGGGTACGTGGGTGACCACGCAGGTACACTGTGCCTAGAGAAAGGGACAGGCAGGCACACAGAAACCTGAACAGGGGCCCACAGCAGCAGCAGCAGCCGCCGTTGAAGCCAGGAGGAAATCAGCGCAGGGCCACCAGCTGATAGCAGATCTGTAAAAGGAGCCTTCATATCAGTGGAGTATTATTTAGCCATGAAGAGGAGGGGAACTCTGAGCCAAGCTAGACACAGATGAGCCTTCTAGCACAGCACGGGTGACAGAAGCCAGACGCAGGGGACCACAGCCCAGATGGCTCTGGGATAGTGGACATCCAGAACAGGCAGGTCCACACAGACAGAAAGCTGACGCTGCTGCGGGGGCCAAGGAGGGCAGGAGGCCCGGAGGGGGACTGCTGCTGATGGGCCGGGCTCTGCAGAGCGAGGACGGCATGTGCTCTCTGGCACACAGGGGTGGCAGTTGCACAACTGCAGATACGTTAAAAACCACCAAATTGGGCCAGGCGTGGCGGTGCACGCCCAGAAGACCTGCACCGAGGGAGGCCGAGGCAGGAGGATTGCAAGCTCGAGACCCACCTGGGCAATTTGGCGAGACCCTGAACCAAAATAAAAACTAAAGAAAGGGGCAGGGCCGCTTGGGCAGGGTTGTCGCCCCAGGGTAGGCCTCCTGCCTGACTGCGACATGAGCTGCCCTCCCTCCTGGCATCAGAAGACCGGACTGGTTGGCCTTGTGACCCTGGACAAGTGGGCAGTGACTCTGCAGTGAGGCCAGGGTCAAACCACCCGCTCCACAGGACGGGCACGGGCCATATGAACAGCTCCTGCAGCCCCTCCAGTCTCTCTGCTGAGTTTTCAGGGGTCCCAGGAGCTGGCCCCACCATGCTCTCAGTGTGGTCCCCAGGTCCTCCAGGCCTCTCAGGGACGCCCTGGTTCTCTGTCCTGCACCCTGTCCCCTCGGCCTCCCCTTCGAGGCTCTACCCAGCACCTGGAGAAGTCGCCCAGGCTCTGTGCAGGTTGGGACCCCAGGATCACCCCTGGGCTGGCCACAGTCTCCGCCCAGTGGCTCTGCGTCCCCAGGAGGGGTCCCCAGGTCTTCCCGCCTACTCAGGAACAAAAGCCAAGCACCCTCTGACCCTCAGAGGTGAGGGCCCCAGCGCCTGGGCCCCGCCCCACTCCGTGCCCTTGACCCTGGAAACCGCCCCTTCCTTGATGAAACTGCCACTTGGTGGCTTCTGTCCCGCCCCAGCTCACTTCTCCATTTTGCACACTCACTGCGAATGTGACCATCCCTGCCTAGCCACCCACGTGGACGTGGCCTGCCCGTCCACCATCAGCCCCCTCTAAACCTGGGCACTGCCCCTCTGACCTGTCCCCCTCCCACGGGCTGACCTCAAGAGCAGGACCAGAACCGTCCCTCAGGCCGCCCCAAGGGCCACGAGCTTGTTCTTCCACCTAAGACTGGGGTCAGCCCTGTCCAGTGAGACTCTGTATAATGGAAGTGCTGTCCAACATGGTGGCCCTGCCCCACGTGGGCAGTGAATCCTGGAAACCGAGCTGGTATGAGCTGAGACTGTGGCCCTGTTGACACACATTTAACTTCATTATAAGACCAAACAGTCACACGTGACCAGGGCACTGGGCAGCGTGGGTCCAGCCACAGCACTGTCCCTGACCACAGGGGCTCAGGGAGAGGTGGTCTCATGTGGCATCTTGAGAAGGCAGAGCCTGGGCCCCGACTGCATAAGCTCCAGGCCTTCCTGTGCGGGGTACAGACCGTGACACCTGTGCTTTCTGGACTCGGCAACTCTTCAGCATCAAATGCTCCCTCCTGCAGGCAGCCCTCCAGGTTCACTGCCACACAGAGGGGCTCTGGCCGTCCTGGGCGCAGAGTGCCAAATGCTCCTCCGCCCTCAGGAGCATGTGTGGGCTCAGAGCCTCTCCTCTCCTCTCCCCTCCCCTCCTCTGCTGGCTCGGCGGGCTGGGGCCTCATAGTGCTACCTGTGACTTACTTTCAATCCCCCCCAGCCCTCCTGGTTGGGGCACCGGGCAGGTGCTCAGAACCGCTGGCAGCTGCAAGAAGCAACATCGCTTTCCAAACCAGGGCAGGAGGACAGGGCTGCTGCAGGGACTGCTGTGCCATCCCTCCCTCCACTCACCCCACCGGTCCAACCTGCCACTGCCTCCTCCACCCCAGTGCCCGGGAGGTGACAGAGCCCTGACTCAAAGGCGTCCACGCCGGTATGAAGAGCCAAGTAGGTGCAGTTACAACCTCTGAGAGCCACATGAAACCACGCATGCCTTTCACAGCCACCTGCCGGATGTCACACGGCCAGCAGGGCACCCGCAGAACCCCAGGCTGCGCTCCCTGGCTCCCTGGGTTCTGAAGATGCCCCCCAAAAGCCCGGGCCTGGACTGGCCCCAGAGCAGCCGGCATGCGGCAACACGCAGGCGACCTTTGCTCCCATCTGGCGGCTCCCGCTGCCGCGGCCTCTCTGGAAGGCGCTCTGCAACCGCGGCCAGCCGCGCCTGGGAACCCGGGCTGCGGTTCAGGCCTTGGCTCCAGCCCCGGAAGCTGCCAGTGACCTCGCTGTTCCGTGTGTGTGTCATCCCGCCCCCTGGGGCTCTGGCAGGAAGTGGCCTAAGCTCCACGTAGAGGTGGCTCCAGGGCTGCACGAACACAGCATGGCCCGTCCAGGCTGCAGGCAGTTGCATGGCCCTCCGCAGGGCCCAGGAGGCCCCAGGGCATCCCCTGGCCAACCCTGGGCAGTGCCACACAGTCTCGGGTCACTGCTTCCCCAGAAGGAACAGGGGTGGCAGTCACTACCCAGCACCAGCAGCACGGCTCTGCACTGGGGCCCAGGCACCCGGGACAGCCTCCTGCAGGCCCTCAGAGGCCCAAGGCGGCCTGAGGAACCTCACGGCACTGACGGAGGTGCAGAGGCCACGTGACTCTCACCCTGCTCCGAACCCTGGCCACTCAGCTTCTGGGCGACTGGCCCCCTCTCGGAGCAAGGGCACACACCTGTCACCTCAGCTGCTGCTGCTGCTCCGCGGGCTGAGGTAGGAGGGCTACAAGTTCTAGGCCAGCCTAGAGAACTTAGGGAGACCCGCCTCAACATAGAAACAGCGGGGGCTCTCGCTCTGTGTAGGGCACCCGAGTCCAGGCCCTCACACCACAAGCAGAACCAGCGGGGTCAGGAGGGCCGGTGGTCTGTGCTCATTACACACAGATGCCAGGAGTGAGCGGTCAGGGCCAGAGTCTGACATGGGCACTGCAGGCTGGGCAGGAGGGGCGACCCAAGGCCTCGGAACCAAAAGGAGCCTCTGGACACACTGGTGCCCAGGTAAGGACAAGGCCCTGCCACGGCCTCTGGGCCGGTGACAGCAGCACACGATGGAGCCCGGATGCACCCTAAGGGTCAATGGGGTCCCTCCATGCCGGCCCCAGGGAGCCGTGGACAGCATGGCCAGTTCAGGCAGTCGCCCAGCTGCTGCAAGACTCTGCTCATGCCCGCCACCTTGGAGCAGTCCAGGCTGGGGCAACAGAGTCAGGGCCCCAGGGTGGCAAGGCCCCAGGGGCAGGGAGAACCCCGCAGCCCCGCCCCCGGGAGAGCCGGTATCTGGGTCACGGTCAAGCTGCTCCAGCCACTGATCAACCCCAGACGTCGACGATGAATATTCATGAGCCTATCCGGTTCCGCACTTTCATTTCTGGCCCAAATTAATAATTTATCAGGCAAGTTCATAAAAATCAGACATGGCTCATTAGCGGCTCCCCAAAAGGCACTCCTGTCCCCCAACCCTGTCCAGGGAGGGGCCGCTCTCCCAGAACAAGGATAGGGATTTTCAGACACCCTCATGATCTACCCCACTTTCTCGGAGGCCTATGAAGCCAGGGGTGTCCCCGGCCCCCTGCAGCCTGGAGCCACCTCCAGCCCTGCCCGGTCTCTCTGCTCAGGCCCTTCCTGGACCCTCCAGGAGGAACCCTGGCAGAGACATCCTCCCTTTTCCTGTCCTGTCCCCATGAGGCCAGCTTGGTGGGGCGCTGCTAACGCCTCTTCCCCCTCCTGTTTGTTGGTCTGGGATGTTCTCACTGCCCATATGGGGGTGGAGGGCTCCTCTACGGTCTGCGCAGCTCACTCTCTCTGCCAGCTAGGGACAAAGGGCAATGCTCTGTGTCACCACCAGGCCCCAGGAGGGGACCACGGAGCCCACAGGGTCCTGGCCAGCAGCCAGCACCATGCATGACGGTGAGGGTGAGGCAACAGCCAGAGGACTGCAGCCTCCAGCCTGTGAAACGCCCTCCAGGCCTCAGGCTCGGGGTCTCCCCGTGTGCCCTGAGCCCCTCACCTGAGATGAGCCCTCTCCAGCCACACCCCTCCACCAGGGCTCCCTGAGACCAGGCGGGAGCTCCTCTCCCTCCTTTCCCATCCCTTGCCCCCCTTCCCAGATAATCAGGGAAGCTGGCAAATGGTTGACACCGTTACCAAGACAACAGAGGTGTGGCCTGGAGCAGGTCTTCCAGCTAATCCTAAACGAATTACAGGACAAGAGTGCGGGCTGGGTGGGCGGGGGCACCGGCTCAGAGACGCCCCAAGGCCGAGACAGGTGCTGTCTGCCACTCATCAGCCGTGGTGGCACTGCCAACACTGGGGCACTGAGGCCAGGTCGTGATGGGAAAACCGGGGTTCCCCAGAGAGGGCGCAGCCGATCTCCGTCTCCTCTGCTTGGGGGTCCGGCTCCCTCAGCAGTGCAAAGTCACAACTGGGAACTGTGGATCCACTGGGCCCACAGCACTCTCCCTGCCCAGGCAAGAAAACAAGGCCAGACAGGGCAAGTGATGGCCGGCGCCATGCAGCCAGGAAGAGGCCGAGGCAGACGGAGCCAGTGCGGTGCTTGGGGCGCTGCAGATCTACAGTGAGGCCACCACCTTGCACCCCCCTTGGCACTTGCTGTCACCACCCTACCCTCCTGGGGCTCCACGGCCTTCTCGCCCCGCCCCAGCCCTCACACTCGGACAGTGGAAGCCCAGGGAGGACGACCCTCACAGAGTGCCTGGTCACCCTGCTCCCGCCTGGGATTCTGTGTCCCTAAACCCCTTCCCTGCCCATGCTGCTGGCCCAGGAACCCCACTTTGGGAACAGGGGCCCAAGGCCACCAACCAACCAGCACGTGCCCTTGCACAGAGCCTTGCTCAGGACATTGCCTCCAGGCTCCAGCCGCTGGGCCATCAGGCTACCTGTGTTCTGCCGTGGAGTTGGGGCGGCCACATCAGGCCAATCCCCTGCTGCCCCCAGAAGGGACAAGCTGGGCTCTGTCTCTCCCTGGCAGAAGCGCCAGCCCCTACCGCTCCCCTCCTACCTCAACCTCATCAGCCTCGTGCGCTATGCACGCTGACCTCAGGACCTTTGCACACAGCTGAACTACTTCTCCCCTGGATCTCCCAGGGGCTAACGGCTTCCCCCTCCAGGTCTGCAGCTCCCATGCTCCTCACCAGTTCACAGACTGCGCCTCAGGCCAACCCCCTGCTGCTCCCAAGGCACAAGTTGGGCTCTCTCTCTCTCTCTCCCCAGCAGAAGTGTGAGCATGTGCAGGGAGCGCCTCCCAGGCCTGGGCTTCCAGAAGGTGCTGTGCAGTCGGGTGGGGACCCCTCTGGGTGGGAGAAGCCATGCTCAGAGCCCCGAGGACCAGAGGGGCCTGGCAAGGGGTGGACAGAGTAGAGGCCCTGGCTGAGGTCACCTCCACCCTGCAGCCCAGGGCACAGCCTCCCTTACCGCAAACCAAACCGCTGTCCCCCCTGCACAGCCAGAAGATCCCACACATCCTGTGGCACCTGTGGCTGCCCTGGCCCCACCCCCAGCACCAGCTCAGCACCCTGAGTGACCTCAACCCACTACTCTGAATGGTTTATCCAGCCAGCCTCAAGCCCCCCTGAGTACCTCCCAAATCGGTCACAGGGCCACCTGCTCCAGGAAGGCCTCCTAGATTTCCTCTACCTGGGATGCTCCCAGGAAAGCCCAGGGCGAAGCTACCCGAGGGCCAGGCACACACTTTACTGCCCTGGTCCAGCACGCCCTCTGGGAGGGCCTGGGTGCTGGGCTGGGAGTCAGACTTGCTCTGTGTCCCCAGAGCATGGAACTAGGTGAATCACCACCAGGTGGACCTGGTGGCAGGGCAGGGTCTCTTGCTTGGGGCTACTTGAAAGTGGACCCCAAGGGCAACATTGCACCCAGAGAAGGGGAGGCCTCTCCAAGTCCCAAGCTGGGCGACTGCCTGACCCGCAGGCCCTTAGGTCAGTGTCCAGCAGGCAGCAGTCCAAGCTTGGCAAAGACACTTCCTGTCTCCCAGAGTGGGGTGCGGGCAGGGAGGGGAGCCCCAGCTCACCTGGGAGGGCAGGACCACCAGGCTCGGCGGAGCTGCGGAGGAAATCGGGAAAATCCATTTCCCCCTAAAGACTTATAAAAAGCTCGCTGCTTTTTCCCTTCTACCCCAATCTTTCCCGGCTCTAAATACGCCACACTTAGTAATTTTACGAGCAAACCAAGCCATACATCACACAGTTTTATGTTCCTAAATTAACAAAAGGACTTTAAATCTATATGGAAAAGCACGCCATGTCTATGTCTATTCCCTCTCCCCCAATCCCCTCTTCCCTTCTAATACAGCCCCCTGCAACTTCACATTTCTGCCATTCGCCAGGGAGAGACCACCAAGGAGAGTGGGTTCTGAGGAACCTCTCAGAAGACCACCTTCTGCAGGCCTAGAGTCCCAACTCCTGGGGAAGCTGAGACAGAAGGGTTCCAAGTTCAAGGCCAGCCTGGACCACAGCAAGATCTTACCTCAAAAAAAAAAAGGAAAGAAAAAAAGGAAAGAAGGGGCACTTTAACACTTATGAGTCTATTTTTTTGTTTTGTTTTTTGAGACAGGGTCTCACTAAGCAGTTCAGCCTGGCCTTGAATTCATTTTATTGCCCAAAATGGCCTCAAACTTGCAGTGATCCTCCTGCCTTGCCTCCCAAGTGCTGGGATTACAGGTTCGGCTACTTCTTTTTGAAAGTTCCTGGCCTCCCAGCACTGGGGCCTGAACCTAGGCCCTTCCCAGTGCCCTGACTCCCCAGTCATTCCATATTTTTCATTTTGAGACAAGGTCTCAGTAAGTCACTTAACTGCCCAGGACTAAAGTCAAGATCCTTTTGCCTCAGCCTCCCAGAGGGCTGCAATTACACTGTGCACCACCCCGGCTGAAGCAGAGGACAGGGCACAGGAGATGAAGGGCTGGGAAGGGACTGACTGGCCCTGCACTCTCCCTCCCTGGCCCAATTCCTCAGCCACACAATGCCAGGGTAGACCAGAGGACTGGATGGCACTGGACACCTCTGGGTGCTCATGGCCACGTCTGGGGCAGGCGGCAGGGGGCGCGGGAATTCGCAGTGAACTCCTAAGGCTGTCCAGGAGCCCCTCCCACCATGCTTCCTCCTACAGGATGAAGACCCTGGCCCCCACCCCAGCCAGGGCCAGACTAGGGTCTCACTCCGCCACTTCCGATTCCCATCCAGAGAAACCTCACTGCTAACCAACTGAGTAAGGGTGAGGGCCAGAGGGGCCCCTGGGGAAGCCCTGTGGCGGGGACAGGGCCTGGGCGGCTCCAGGCAATTGGATGTGGTGGCTCCTCCCATGTCTCAGGGGCATGGAGATTAATTAGGGCCTGCCAGGAAGCGCTGGATGGGAGGCAGCCGTCCTGCTGGGCTGCTGGGCTGTAAATAAGCAGCTTTCTCAGCCACAGCTCCATGGGCAGTGTTTTCCTGTTATCTGACTCGGTCTGTGGAGCCCAAGCAGCTCCAGAGCAGATCTGGGGGTTCAGAGCACCCCCACACACAGCCCAGGCTGGCTGCTGACTGGGCAGCTTCCTGGGCCAGGCAGATGCTGGGCATGAGGTGTCACAGCTGGGAGTGGGCACCCACCAACCCCAAAGGCCAGAGCAGAGCCGGCACCTCACTGCAGGACCTTCTGCAAGCAGCCAGGCCTCCCTATGGCTACCTGGGCCTAACTCCACTTTGCCGAGCACCCCAACTCTTGGCAGAGGGAGCTCCAATATCTTCTGTTTCTTTGTTTTTGAGACAGGCTCTCATTATGTAGCCCAGGCTGGCTTTAAACTCAGTGATCCGCCTGCCTCAGCCTCCTGGGTGCTGGGATTATAGGCATGTACCACCACATCCAGCAAAACCCTAATTGCTTTCCAGCCCCTCCAAGTCTAGTCAGAGAGGGGACAGGACAGGTCTGGCCAGCTTTTAACAACTCCCTGTGGCCTCAGGGGACAGGAAAAAGTTCCAATCAAGGGTTATATAGCTCTTTGAGGAGCAAGGCCTTTGGCATGTGCATGGCTCTGGGTCCTACCCTGCAGAGAGAGAGAGAGAGAGAGAGAGAGAGAGAGAGAGAGAGAGAGAGAGAGATATCCAGGCCAGGCAAGGCATCACCTAAGCCAGCGGTGGAGGGGCTCCATTTACGGGGGACCTGGGGCATCCTTTCTGCAGAGGACAGGGGACACAAGGGGAACCTGGGGTCACCTCGAGGTCAGCAAGGGCCAGGGTGCGGCTGGGGTCAGCCCTCCTGGAACGCTGGGAACAAGATAAGGGCCTGAGGCCAGTCCCCTCCCACCACGTTCAGCAAATATTTATGAAGCAGGGACTCTGGAGCCAGACTGCCTGGCTCAGAGCTCAGAGCCTTTTGCTGCTTCTGTGACCCAGACACTTGGTGACTCAGTTTCCTCGGCTGTCAAGCATAACCTGACTTTCCCAAGGTGCTCCAAGGGCTAAACCAGGACCCCATCTGGCACAGAAGAGGCCCTGTATAGAAAACAGCCTGTAATCCCACTATGGAAGAGGCTGAGGCAGGAAGATCACTTTAAATTTGAGGCCAGCCTGGGCTACATAGCGAGTTCAAGGCCAGCTTGAATGTGTAAACTACACAGTCAGATCCTGCCTGAAAACACCCCCATCCCCCCAAAATACGGCCCAGCTTCTTCCTTCTCATTATTATTACCTTAGATTTTTATGACTGTTATCATCAGCCTGGCCCTAAGCCCAGCACGAAGGAGACGTTCAGTCTCCACCTGCATGGGGCTCAAAGACTCCAGGGGCTCAGGCAGGGTGCCCAGGTGCAAGTGCACAGAGGACAGCTTGGGAAGGGCCCCCTTCCCTGGATGCCGCCCCCAAGTCCAGGGCAGGAAGATGGAGGCCACAGCCAGCTGCCCTCCTGGCCTCAGCCCCACCTCCCCACACCAACCAGGCCTTGGTCTGTTGCGCTCCCTTTGCATTCAGGGCGCCGTGCTGGGCTGCAGGCTGGGGAGCTTGGTCACAAAGCACCCCGCGGGCCAGGCCCTGGTCAGCAGACCCCAGTGCAAGCCTTGGGCCGAGGGCCGCCCCGCCAGCTCAGTGATTGCAACACTGTAACAATCGCTGAGGTTATTCCTCAGGAAACACTGGCTCCTCAAGGCCCAGACCAGAGTGGGTGGCGAGTGGGCTGCTTCCAGTCCTCCTGCTCCTCCTCCTCCTCCTGGCGATAAGATCAAACATCTCCCACTTCCGGCTTGCCCAGCCTCTACTGCCTCTGTTGCAACCATTCAACTTCGCCACTGCAGTGTGAAAGCTGCTTGAGACAAGACATAAAAGCAGGGGCGTGGCCGGATGCCAATAAAACTTTATTTAAAAGGGCCACCGTGCACCCCCTGCCTGCAGTGCCCCTGTGGGGGACCTTATAGATCTTGCTTTGCTCAGTCAGCTGCCAAGCTCAAGGCTTAGAAGAGGCAGAGCAGGACCTCAGGTCCTTCACCCTCACAGAAGGAAGCAGGGCTGCTTGACTGTGAGCCGCCCCTGGGAACTGGCAGGTTGTGGGCCCTGGCTTCTGGCGGGCACAGACAGCTGGACGGGACCCAGCTTCAGGGACAGGTTCCAGGGCTCGGTGGCTCCAGGGCAGCTGGGTATCCAGCCTTCACTAGCCAGGTCCCCTGTTCCCTGTCCAGTGTGGTGAGCAGCAGCCAGCACCCCCTTGGCATTGATTACTAAGGCCATTGCCCATCTATGAGCAGGTGGACGCTGGCACCTACCCAGGAGGGCAAGGGGCACGACAGAAGGCCACGTAGCACCTGCAGCTCAAGGGCCGCCAGCACCCCCCTGGGACTCCAGGATCCCCAGTGGCCCTGAGCCCTGAGGGGTACACTACAGTGCCAACCCCCAGACCGGGGCCTTTAAAAAGCAAACAAACAGCAGGAAATCTTGGCAGGCTGAGTTTCCGGTGCCCTCTGAGGCAGGGGCAGAGCCCCCCACCCCCACCCTGCACCCTGGCTGATCTTCCTTAACTGCATTGAATTTCCTCTTCTGACACTTCCTCCTTTACTTTCTGAGGCTGCCTGTGTAAACAGAAAATTGTCATCCGACAAAGATGACAAATAAAGATGCGACAGTACCCACTCAATGGCAGGTGGAGTGGGGTGTGCAGGACAAGCACCGGGGTTTCTAAGAGCCCTGGCCCTGGGAGGACCCTGGCCCTGCCAAGAGACCTGGAGGAGCCTCTGCAGGCACAAAGCGGACAGCAGGGGCACTGCTGCCACCCGGCTAAGGCCTGGGGTGGATGCCCCACACCTGCCCCCAGGGTGGGGAGGCAAGGGTGAAGGTCTCTGTCCTCTGAGAAGCAGGGATTCCAGCTCTAATTTTGGCTGGACCCCTTAAGGGAAGTGGGGGGGGATGGAGGTCACTGATTTGCGTTTTAGCCAGTGCAGGAGGAAAAAGAATAAAATGGAGAACCCGGGAAACACTCTACCCATAAAAACAGATAGAAACCAGCAAAAAAAAAAACACACTGCCAATGACCAGGAAGGGCTGGAAACTGACTGGGCCACAAAGAAACTCAGACACAGCGGCAGTTCAGCGCCCACAAGTCTTCCTCGCTTTAATTTCTCAGCTGCTGGACTCCCTAGTGACCTTTCCTCCTGCTCCATCAACTCCATGACAGCGGCCACCCTGGATCGACCCTGCACATGGGTAGACTGGGACCCCTGGCCACCTCCTCGCCGGGGCTCCAGGGTGGTGGGCGCCAGGCACAAGTGACAGGGTCTTCTCCAAAAACAAGAAAAAACGCAAAGCACAACCCTAGCCACGTGCAACTTACCTCAGCAAAACAATTCAGAAACACAATCCCGAGCCCCTAGACAGCCTCCTACAAAACAAGAGGCTGCCAGGAACTTCCCCTGGCCTTCCCAAGGCACCCCAACATCCCTGCACCCCAGGAGCACCCAGCTCCAATAGAAACTGTGTGTCAAAGATCATAGACAAGGCAGGGAAATAAAACACAGCTCATTCCTAGAGCAAGCGGCCACACGCCCAGCAGCCCTCACGACCTGCGGTCACGTGGCTGCACCTGGGCGCCCCAAGCTGCTCCGACCCCAGGGGGCCCAGGGAGGGCAGCCGGGTTCGCGCTGGGTTCCCCCTCCCTCTGGGGCTGCCCTGGCTCCCCAGCGCCCCTGGAGCCTGAACTGGAGTATTTTCACAGTCTCGAGGTACCAACGAGGCGAACTCGGGGGGGGGGGGGGGCTCTGGCCCCCTCCGCCCCCGCGCGTCCCCTGCGGACTGCAGGCGCGCCTGGCCCGAAACAGAAAGTTGCAGGGCAGCTGCTGTCAGCGTGCGGCAGGCGCAGGAAACAGGAAGCCGCCCGGTGCCCTCCGAGCTGGCCCCCTCCTAGGCCTCGGCTGAACAAAACCTTCCAGGGAATCCCGCAGGAGGGGGCGGCGCGCCGCGAGGGGCCGGGGCTGGGGGACCGCGCCCGACCCCGGCCCGCGGGAAAGTAACTTCACACCAGGCGCCCCGAGGCGCAGAGCTCGGCCCCCTCCCCGCGCCCGCCGCGCCGCGCAGCCGGCTCCCGGCAGACAAAAGGAGCGAGACGCGCACCCGGCGGGCTCCCCGCGCACGCAGCGCGCACCCCGGGCCTGGCCCAGCCGAGCAGCCGGGCCGCGCACCCGCCCCGCCGTGGAGCCCCGAGCGCCCCAGCCCGGCCGGCGCCGGGGTTCGGCTGGGGAGGGAGGGGATATGCGGGGAGGCAGGAGGGTCCCGGGCGCGCCAGCGCCGCGCGAGACCGGAGAGGCGCACGGCTCGCTTACCTGGTAAGTAATACAGCGGCGGCTTCAATCCAAACATGATTCAGGTTAGAATTCCATAGTGGCCAGAGAGGGTTGCTGGAGGCGGTGAAAAATACGAAAACCCAGCAGCGAAACCAAAAGCACCGTCCACACCACGGCGCTCAAAAATGTCCAAAACAATAAAATAAAGGCAGGAGAGCGATCCAGAAAGCGGCGGAAAAAAATCAGTCCTTGTTTTTTTCTCACCCCCCAAGATGATCAAAAGGCTCTCTGCGGTCACCTCGGCCCCAGCAGATGCACGAGGAGGTGACCGGCGACCGAAGACGGGGCTGGAGCCTCCGCGGCCGCCGGGGTGTCCTCGCCGCGTGTGTATTTTCTGCCTTTTGGACTTGAGATGCAAATAAAAGGGGGGGGGCTGGTGGAGGGAAGCGGGCGGGAGCCCAGAGGAGCAAGAGAAAAATAAAGGGGGGAGGTGGGGGGGATGAAATGGGGGGGTTAAGATCTTCAGGGATTACTCATTTGAAAGAAAAGGAGAGGGGAGAGAGGGAAGGGAGGAAAAAAAAAAAGCAGCCCCAAGACGCTGGAGTAGCGATCTCTCCTCCATTCAGCCATTTGAATGTCAAGGCCGAGGGTCAAGAGACCTGTTTCCAACAGGGTTTCACGTTCAGAACCAGAAGGGAAAAGGAAGGGGGCGGCGGGAGGGGGTATCTCTTGTTGCCAAGGAGAAATCGGCTTTGTTTTCGTTTCCCCTTAGCTACTGGGTGAGGGGGGGCGGGGAGAGGAGGAGGGGGCGCGCGGGAGAGGGGAGAGCAGAAAATTAATACCCAAACAGCCAAGAAGTACCGAGGGGGCGACTGCGCCTCGTAAATAAAAGAGGCGGCGGTGGCAAACAGTCTCGGGCCAGGGACGCAGGCCGAGGGCCGCCCCGACACCCCCCTTTTGGGGGATCGCGCCGCCCGGCGTCCCACCACTGACTCAGACGGAGGGGGTGGGGAGGAGGAGAAAGAACTCTCGGGGGCTCGAGTCGGGCAGGAGGAGGAGCGCGGGGAGGCAGAGCGCACGTCGGCGGAAAGCCCCTCGATCAATTTTCATGCAAGAATCATTATCGGTAAATTGGAAAGCTGGCTGCCTGACAGCAGATTTGTCTCTCCTAATGAAAGCGAAAGGGTAGGGGCGCAACGGCGGGCGTCTGCGGGGGCTCCACGCGGCATCTTCCAGGAGAAGCTCCGGGCTCCGCAGGGCGGTGATGATAGTTTCACTTGCGAGCTTCCCCCGCGCGGGGCCGCGGGGCCTGGCGCGCAGAGTCCGGGCGCCCCTGCAGGCCGGCGGGATGCTGCACCTCTCGCTCTGGAGCAGGGCGGTTTGCAAACAGTGGGCGGCCGCGGGCGCTGCCGGTTCCTCCTCCGGCTGCCCAACTCAGCGCCCTGGCTGCCCGCCCGCCCGCGTCCCTCCCCACCCACGGCTGACAGCTGCGGGAGCCGAGTTCACCACCCCCTCGCCCGGCAGCGGGAGGGGCAGGATCTCCGAACCATGCCCCGGGCGCCTTTTGTACAGCCCCCCCCTGGCTGCGGAAGCGCGCACGCGGCCGGCGCCCAGCGAGCCCTCAGGACGGGCGGCCAATTGGCCTCTTCCTTGCCCGCTCCTCTTCCCGCAGCACCCCGCACCCCACCCTTAAAAATCCCTGTTGCAAGTGTAATCAAATGCTTGATACCATCTCCCACACTCTCGCTGCACCGGTGCGCTACCAGGCCGGGAAGGCATGCTTCCAGGCAGATAGACCTAATAAACGCTATTACAGGGATTCTGCAGGCCCCGGCTGCACCATAGTAACGAAAGCCCCGGCTAATTTGGTTTAAGAAACGACCAACTGCACCGAGAGCAGAGTGAGTGCGCACGAGCCTGTATCTCTCCTCCCCACGCCGCCTCTCTTTCACACCCGCTCAAGAAGGCCCCAAGTGATAATTCCCCAAATCGAAGGGGAAAAAACCCTGCCGCCAAACCACATCCTGTGCGCTCATTGTCCAGCCCAGCGATTTTAAAGAGACAGGATCCATTTACCCACGCCCCCTCCCCCAAGTGCAGACAGCAAAGCTGCCTCTCGATGTGACAATTTCTTTCCAAGCCCTTTACCTCCTGAAGGGCCCCTGGGTGGCAAACCAGTAGGATTCACGACTTAGTAACACTGAGGAGTCACCTTTTGACCCCAGATGCTATCAGGCATTGAGGGGCAGACCTGAGCCCACAGGTACGCGCAACGGGGCGCCGAAGTCGCGCCAGGCTTGGGTTCCTGCCAAGGCTCTGCTATCACCGCGTAAATCAGGGGTCCCCAGCGGCAGCCCCCGGGGTCCTTGCTAAACGCGGCGGCTCCAGATGACAGCTGAACTCCGGGACTAGAGGACCGCTCTGGAAGGCACGCAGGGGAGGCGGGGAGACCCCCGCGCGCCTCCTGACCCCTCAGTGCCACTCACTCGCCCTCCGCGGGGAGAAGCGCAAATGGGCTGGGCGGGGCGCGCGCGGCCGGGCGGGTGGCGCTCCTCCCCGCGTTGCCCACAGCGGGGCGCAGCGCCTCCTCTCCGAGCCCCGCCGCCCCGCTGGCGCCCACTCCGCGGGCGGCCGAGTGCGCGCACCGGGGAGGGCGCCGGGACAGCGGCCTAGCAAGAAACCGCCCCGCCCCGCCCGCACTGACCCCGGAGGTCGCGCCCGGCCCTCGCTGCAGCCCTTTGTTTCCGGGGCTGCGTGCGGCGCTGCTTTCGCCTCCCCAGCGACCTGGCACGCACTGCGGGGTGGAATCCGGCGCCGCCCCCGCCCCGCCCCGCCCCGCCCCGCCCCAGCCCTTCGGTGGCCTCCAGTCCGTTTATCACCCACTTATCGCCTGCGTGCCACAGCCTGCGCCCCTCCCGTGGTTGGGCTGCGGGGTGAGCTGCCACCCATCCTTTGACCCCCTCAACCTTGGAAAATGTGGTTCAACTTGAGGGGGAGCAAAAAATAAAACTATTTTTTAAAAGACCCTAAACTGTCAGTTTCTGTTGTCATTCTTTTATTGGTTTTTAATTCTCCGGGATTATACGAACAACAGTAGTAATTAATACTAAACCTTCCTCTACTGTATATGCTAATGGCAGGAGCCATAAAAATTAATTTGCAAACATGTCATTACACAATAGCTGTACAGGCAATAAACCTGTAATTATGGGCCAATCACAGGCAGGGTACAGAGGGAGGGATGCTCCCCCAATCTGCTGCGGCCCCCCTTCCCCTGCCAAAGTGGGGGAGAGCTGCCGGAAGAGCCACTCCTGGCACCCACCTGTAGAGACGGTGGTCGCCCGGCCCCACCATGGCAAAGGAGTCCGAGGTCTGGAGCTCCCAGAGGCCTGGCTCTGTGCACAGCCACTAGACAGGGCCAACAGGGACCGAAATGGAGCCAGGGGACAGGCCAGGGAAAGGCTTGGCAGCCCCCACAGCCTGGCTCGAGGTGGGCGCCAAATGCTCAGAAGAGGCCGAGAGGAGGCCGCCTGGGGCCGTCACGCTTTCTTGTCAAAGGCAACATCTTCCCCCAGTAAGTTTCTCAATGCCCGCATCAAATTATCTCCAAATGCTCCTTCCGGCTAAATCCTGGTTACTGGGAGCCACACCCTTGGGAAAGGGGCAGTGCCGAGATGCTGGAGTGATAGCTGCCCCTCCTTTGCCCCAGAGTCTGGTCTGCTCCAAGCAGGTTAGCGACACTTCCTGGTGACAGGGACCTTTGAAAGGGAGGAAACTATGAGAGTCATTCTGGGAGGGTGGCTACACCACTGCTAGCAGCCCGGTGCCAAAACAGCTGAGAACTAGAAAGCCACCCCCACTCTGCCAGGCCGCCAGCTTCACGCTGGCTTTCGACTGAATGGCTGGGTTGTTTGCCTAATGCGGCTGAACGGGAGCTGGACGGGTTTCCCCTTTCCCACTGGCCCTCGTGGCTTGGCGGCGGTTTTTGGAACCATCACTGCAGCCATTCATTCCCGGGGGAGCCAGCCCTCTTCTGGGGGTGCCCGTGGCCAGGCTGGGGACTGGAGATGCAGCCAGTGTGAGCCGCGGCTGGGCCAGCTGCCAGGCTTCCAGGTGAGGACAGACCCTCTGGGGAGTCCATGCCAAAAGGACCTCTCTGCCCTCTGTTTCTGTCTACCCCTCTGCTCTCCAAAACCTGGGGTGGTGGAGTCTTGCCCCTTGCAGTCTGCTCTGGGGAGTCCAGGACCCAGTCCCCAGTCCCCAGTGGCCCTTCTCAAAGGTCAGGGAGACTGTGGAGCACCCCCCACTCCTCCCAAAGACCCCTGCCGGGGAGCTGCAAACTGACCAGGAGCAGAGGAAGAATGCCTGCAGCCAAGGGTGCTCCTGTGGGAGAGAGGCATGGCCTCCTATCCCAGTAAGCTGCTGTCCAGAGGCCGTGTACAACTGGCCAGGCCACCCGCCCACTACAGGCCACTTCCCTCACCTTCTGGAGGGGCCCGGACTCCCCCTAGTGCCACTTCTACAGCCATAGCATGGCGAGAGGCTGGCTCTGGACACACGCTGAGAAAAAGGCAGTGGGGCACTGCTGTGGCTGACCCTGCAGGACACCTGAGAGGACAGCGAGAGCTGCTTCTGCTTTCTGGACACCCATGCTGAGCCAGCTGCTACACGGGGCGCAGGGTAGAGAGAGCTCCTTGAGCCCCAGAGGATCCTGCTCACGGTCACGCTGATTGGCTCTGTTTTCCAGATGAGGCCCAGAGAGGTCAAGGATGCAGCTGGTGGGCAGCAGAGGTGGGTTTGAGCCCCACCTGGCACCACAGTCCATGCCCATGACCTTAAAGCTGTAGCCTGGAATCAGACGGGCCAGCCTGGGAATTCCAGCCAGGTCCACACCCAGGCAGTGCCTTCACCTTGGGCCCCAGGATCCTCAAAGAGACAATGTGCATTCCAGGAGAGTCACCCCAGCGTCCAGCACGGATACGCCTGTGACCACACCTGAGCATGGGTGGCTCCCACAAGGTGCTAAGTGCAGTCAGACCAGTGCCCGGGGCCCAGGCTTCCCTGGTTTCGTCTGTCCCACTCCCATGAGACACAGCTACATGACTGTCACTAGGTTTGGTCCAGGAATGTGCCAAGCTTTGAAATGAGTGAGTGCAGCCCAGGGCGGTGCCTCATGCCTGCAATCCTAGCACCCTGGAAGGCTGTGGCAGCCCCCGATCACAGGTTCAAATCCTGCCTGGGTAACCCAGCAAGACACCAGTTCAAAACAAAAATAGGCAACCGTCTGGGATGTAGCTCAGTGCGATGGCCGAGAGCTCAATCTCCAGTACAAAAAAAAAAGGCAAATAGGAGGTCAGAGGAGAGGGTGGAACCTCTGGTCACACCGTGCTGTGACAGCCGTGTGTGTTGGTTTCATTTCCGCCCAGATAACCTGTGTCTACTTTTGCTTTCCTGTCTCTGCGGTGGCCCTTGGGTGCACCCACCCAGGTGTGCTGCCCAGTTCAGGGTGTGACAAGGCCCCTGGAACCCAGGAATGGCTTTTCTACAGGAGACCGTGCCTGGGCACAAGGCTCTGCCTCTCAGATGAGACCCCCCTGGGCACCGACCCAGTGACAAGTGTCCCTGTGCAAGGAGGAGAAGGGCTGGGTGTGGTGTAGTCCAGCACTAACGGAGGCTGAGGCAGGACACCCTGGTTTCAGACTGCCAGTCTCTCGGGCTCTGGGAGCACAGATCCTGTTGTCAGGTACTGCCCAGTTTGCAGCTCTCTGTCCCAGTAGGCACAGCAGCCTCCTGGATCCTGTCACCCCAGCAGCGGGACACCCCTATTTTATTTTTTAATCAGTATCGGGGATCGAACTCACAACTGCTTGCTTACAAGGCAGGCACTTATGCTGCTGAGCTAAATCCCCAGCCTGGAACGCCCCTTTGCTGTAGCTCAAGGAGCCTACCTTCTGGCCTGCAGCCACACTGGGGTCAGGACAGGTGTCCAGAGGACCCAGATGGGCAGTCAGCTGGAGGCGACGCCCCATCAGGACTTGGGTCTCTCTCATGACAAGCCCATCCTCCTGATTGCACCCCTGGGCCACTCAAAAGGCTCAGGGTGGCCAGGTGTGCTCGGTGTAGCCACCAGCCACCCCAGGGTTCACATGGAAACACCAGCCTCTGGAGGCCTTTCCTGTTCCTGGGGCTGGTGTGACAGCAGCCACAGTGCCTGGCCCAAGTGGTCAGCAGCCGTCACGCACACTGCCCTTGCCCCCAGCCCTCCTGCTACAGAGAACAGCCTGGCTAGAGGGTGTGATGGAGTAACAAGCCTCCCCTTCTGGGTCCAGTGGGGTCACGTGCTGCCAGGGTGGCCTGGAACCCACAAACCCAGGACAGTACCCTTCCACCGACCTGTGACGCCCGGAGCAGATGCCTCTGTCACCATGCTGCTGGTCTCTCCCATGTGCCAACAGGACCCCTTTCTGCTGTCCCCTGGTGCCCAGCCCAAGGCTTCCATACCCTGTCCTGCTCCATCTTCACAACAGTAAGCCTGTCGCCTGCTCTCCCCAGTTTTCAGAGGAGGAAAAATGAGGCCCAAAGAAGCAGCCTGCCTGGGTCACCCAGAGCATATGAGTGGAGCAGCCGGGAGCCCCTGTACCCTTAAGGCTCCAAACTCCTTGCGAGAGCACGGGGCCTGCCTCCTGTGTGCAGTGGAAACTCGCAGAGAGGCTCTGGCCAGAAAGCTTTTGTGATTAAAAGCAAAACAAACTGACCACAGGGCGGGTGAGCCCCGACTGACCAGCTGGGGCTGCTTCCGGCAGGAGTCACAGGGCAGCAGACGGCAGCCTCGACCTGGGCCAGGCCTGTCCTCCAGGGCCTCGGGGTCAGCGCCGGCCACTCCTGGCAGCATCTATTCATCCTCCCCTCAGCCCCGGTTGTCCGCCTTCTGCTTCCCGCAGAGCCAGCACCAGCCTGGCAGGCGGCTGTCAGAAGCGTGGCGAAGGTCTCCCGAGAGGAGGGAACAAACGGGAAAGAACAACAGTGCAGGCAGGCAGCAGCCTCTTCAGCTCCGGCGCCGCCGCCTGGCAAATCAGCCAGGCTTTCTTGTCCCCACTGGGGCCAGCGCTGAGGCCAGCGAAACCGTGGCCCAGGGAAGGGACGGCTTGAGCAGAGGAAGTCACGCTGTGGATGGAATTACCTCCCTGTCTCCCGGCCTGCTGCTCAGGTCGGTGTAGCCCTCCGGCTGACAAGCGGTGGCTTCTCAAAGGTGGCTTTGTGTCGCCTGCCCTCTTGCTGAGCACTGGCTCCTAGAGTGACAGGCCAGAGCGTGGCACTGGGCCACTGTGCCCGCCCACTCTCCCCACTGGTCTGGGGCCTCAGCAGGTCCCCAACACGCAGGCAGCACCCCTTCTGTGAGAGGCTGGGGGGCTCTGGCAGCCCAGCCACCGACTCTCCCTGCTGCTAAGAGCTACTGTCTCCCAGTTCCCAACAGGCTGGGACCCCAGGACCCCGGGCCAGCTGAGCATGGCAGTACTCGCCTGCAATCCCAGCGTCAGGAAGCTTAAGGGTCGTAAGTTTGAGCCCAGGCTGTGCAATTTAGTGAGACCCTGTCTCAAAATCAAAAAATTAAGGGCTAAAGATACAGCTCAGTGCCCGCGGGGTTTGACCCGCAGTAGCACAAAAACCAAACACAAACAGCCCTGTGTCCAAAGCCAGACTTGCCAGTGTTTGCTGTGGGCACTCTTCCAAGACCCTCTCCCCTCAGCTCTTTTTGTTTTGCTTTTTTTTTTCTTTTGAGACAGGGTCTTGCTTATAATTCAGCCTGGCCTTGAACTCACTGTGGAGCTCACATTGGTTCTGAACTCAGGGTGATCCTCCAGCCTCAGCCTCCCAAGTGCTGGGATCCCTGGCAGGCACCACCATGTCCAGCCCCACCTCAGCTCCTAAGGAGAGGTGGATGACACACTGGGTGAGGGAAGAACGTGCGGCACTCTGCAGGGCAGGCGCCAAGACAGGGCTCTGGTCCCTGTCCCCTGCTGCGGGGTGCTTGCACCAAGTGATCCTGTAGGTTTTCCAGCTCAGGAGCTTGTAATTAACAAAACTCAGACGCGCCAGCTGCTCGCTTGACATTTAAGGAACAGAACAGGCTTTGGGGGAGAGAGAGAGAGCTGCCCTGCACAGCCCTCGTCCTCTGTGCCCACGCACCAAATGCAGCCTCCTGGCCCCCCACACCCCGGCGTGACTTGACCGGTTTGGCGCACACACACCCAGCCATGCCCAGCTGCTGCAGAGGTCAGCAACACACCCAGCCGACAGGCACCCAGGCCGCCCCAAGAAAGCCCTAAAACGCTGAGTCCCTCTGGGCCTCTCCCGGAGCAGGCTGCCTGTCCCAGAGCAATGCCTGCAGGTGACGGTGACGTGCCTGAGCGCCACTCTGTCGCTCATGGCCTAGATGCTTCGGCATCTTCCCAGCACCTCGGGAGGATTCCTGGGCCTCGTGCTGCCTGGGAAAGGGAGAGCATGGGTCAGACTGAGGTCACCAGGGAGACCAGTGCCTGAACCGAGGGGCTGTCTCCACGGTGCCCCTTCGTGTGATCTGACCCAGGGCACCTGTCTTTTGAGGTCCCAGCACATACCCATCTGTTTGAAGAGGTGCAGACACCTTGCCTAAGGGTCCACAAGGCCAATCCACAATGGGGGTGGTCAGCATGCCTGCAATCCCAGCACTTGGGAGGCTGAAGCAGGAAGATTGCCATGAGTTCAAGGCCAACCTGAACTACGTAGCAAAATGAAGTCTAAAAAAAGCAAACCAGGGCTGGGAATGTAGCTCAGCAGCACAAGCACCTGCCTGGCAAATGCAAGGCCCTGAGTTCAATTCCTTAACCCAAACCAAGATGCAAATACCACTATGCTGCCAGCTTCGTGGACACGCCAGAGTGCCAAGACTCAGAGCTGCAAACACCAACCCCTGAGCTGCCCAATGTGGAGGAGCCCTGGTCTCGGGGCCCTTTGGAGCTCAGAAGCTGGGAACTACTGGTTTGGTGGGGGGCAGGCAGAAAGCACAGATCCGGACCTACTTCGTACTCCAGGGGCTGGCAGCACCCTCACCAGTCAGCCAGGACCCCACAGAAGACCCCCAGGAAGGCCCAGCAGCCTCCCACAGAGCTGGGTCAGGAGGGAGTCCCCAGGATGCCCCAGGACGTCAAGGCCTGGACCAGATGAAGGTGGCCTCCAAAGCAGCCAGGTGACCCACACCTGCCAGCCACACGTGTCCCAGCATTGGCTATGCCTGCAAGGAGCCCCCAGCATACCAAGTAGCACAGTTAGAGCCAGCCAGGCATGGGGAGCCCCCCACCCACTCAGTAGCAACAGCCCCGCATGCTCTCGGGGGACACTGGAGGAGGTGGGGCGACGGGCCAGGAACAGCTCCTGTGTGGGCAGCAGCGAGAGCCAACAGCGCTGGAGGCACCTTCAGGGCAGAACGCACAGCCTGGGGTCACCCCGGATGGCAGCCCCAGTAGGGTAGGGACTTAGCCTGGGTCCCCACCCGACCCTGCTGCAGGACCTCAGCTCAGCGGGTTATCTGCAGGCCACTCCCAGGGACTGGGACCTTCAGCAAGGTGACAGGGCAGGGCGCACCCGCTGAGTCACTGCAGCCAGCGGCAGAGAGGTGCGAGGAGGTGAGGAACCCCATGTCTCCCCACAGTGTGACACTTCCGTGTGCTCAGGCAGGCACTAATGAAAAACAGACGCAGCTGGGAGTGGCCCCCACCATGCAGGAACACAACCCAGAGGTGTAATGGTTGTTGAAAAAGCTGGATCCTTCAGGCCAAAACAAGCGCCCCTGCCGCTGTAATTCTGAGTTCTCTGTTCTTTATTAGGCCTCGTGGCCTCGGCTCTCAAAGCTCCACCAGGGATTCTTTCTGTGGGGGCAATTTTGGTGCCTGCAATTAGCTGAACAGGCATCTTTTGTCCCTGCTAGAGCACTCAATTGCAGGTGTAATTAGGTTCCCTCACCCCTGAAATGTGCAGAGAGCGCCCGCCTTGACTAACTGCACCCACAATTAAGTGCTCACGGGCATGTGGCTGGAGCCCGCAAACCTGTGCGCGGCTAATGGCGAGGACACTGCCCAGGTTTTCGAATCACACCACGTCGCAGAAATCCAGGCTTTTCTGCACCAGTTATTCGAATGGCTCAGTCCAGCTGGGAATAATGAGGAAAGACAAACACACCAATTAGACCAGGTCCGTGCACAAATAAACTGCGCGGCTCCTTAATTAAGCTACTCACAGGTGCAGGCAGGGCGGGGAGAGGCCAGGAGGGAGCAGGAGCCCTGCTGGACAGTGCTGTGCTGGGCAGGGGGCAGCCAGAATGGTGGCAGAGGGACCGTCAGAGTGAGGCCAGGCTCCCCAATGGAAGGGGAGCCCTGGGAGGGCAGTGAGGGCCCGGGGACCTTGGCACAGGAAGCCCGGCATGGGCCTCCTCCCAAAGGTGGCCCCTCTGCCTTCCATCCCCAACGGGCCTAGAGGTGTCAAAGTCTGAGGTCAGGGCTGTCCCTGGGGACCAGATCCTGCTCAGGGGTCAGCTGAAGACACAGCTTAAAAAAGAGGATGGACCCGTGCCCCTGGGAGAGGTCTCTACAGCCCTGCACCTGCTGAACTCTGCCCTGCTGCGCTGCTGTTCTCTCTGCCGCCTCTTTCTTCCTGCACTGAGCCCTGAACCCTGGGCCTCTGGGTTGCATTCTCAACTCTTTTTAAATTTGGGGCAGGGTCCCACTGAGTCACTAAATTGCCTGGGCCGGGCTCCAACTTTCAATCCTGCTGCCTCAGCCTCCCAGGTGGCTATGATGACAGACCCGTGCCACCACACTGGCCACCTCACTCGCTTCATGGTTTTTGAAGCCTGAGTTGGTGTCAAGCGGCCTCAAGTTCCCAGGGTGCAGCCTCGCACGTCGGTCTGACCCTCTTTCTGCTCCCTGGCCCCCAGCAGATGCCCGTGCAAACCAAAAGCAAGATGGCTCCCTGCACGAGGCTAGTCCTCCCTCATCTGTTGTCATGGGGACGGCCCGAGGAGGACCGTGCACACACACAGATAGATGCCTGCAGGCCCAGGTCTAGGACCAAGGCATCTACCTCCAGGGTCAGGCGCATCAGGAGCTGCTAATGAGCCGTGAAATGAGCACTGCTGGGGGCCTGGCTCACTCATCCCACTGGGCCAGAGCCTCAGGACCTGACCAGCAGCCCACCCTGGCCTGCCCTGGTCACACAGGATCTGATGGCCTGTCCCCCACTCGTACCCAGGGCACTTCCCCTTTCCATGCAGCAGGCCAGGTCTTGAGTTCTGGAGACGTCCCCTGCTGAGGTCACAGACCCAGGGCTGCGGCGCCCCTCCTGGCTTCCTCTCTGTCCTAGGGCAGCGCAAGAGGAGGCTCCTTCAAAGAGCCATGGAGGCGAAGGTGGCCCAGCCTCCCAGGGGTGGAGCACCTAGGCCAAGACCCACCTGCCGCTCAGCCACCAGCGCAGGCCTCAGTGGGCTCCCAACCTGGGTGTGCAGTGCTCCCCCGTAGCTGCAGGAGGCTGGGGCATGGAGAGATGGGCATGGGGGGACCCCTTGGGGCCGCCTCCTCCAGGAAACCTACCCTGTTCCCAGTGCCTCTGGCCTCGACCAATCCCGCTGCGTGGGAGGAGGGCGGATATGGCCTGGCCTATCTTGGGGAGACTGCCTGACCTTCTGGGCTTTGGCCACTTCCCTAAAGTGAGCCCCACCGGGAACTGGAAAAGTGCTGGCCTCTGGCCAAAGCCACAGAAGCTGTGCTGGAACCTGGCTGGGCGCTGCCGGTCCTGGGCGCTGGTCGGGATTCCCTTTTTGGAAGCTGCCTCCTGGAAGCTCCCGGCGTCCTCTCCCTGTCTTTGCTGTGGCCTCAGGGTCTGCACAGCCGCTGTCCCCTCTGCTTCCACTGCTTGGTCACAGCTCAGCCCTTATGAGTGTGTTCATCTGTGAAGCCCGAGCCCTGGCACTAGGCAAGTGCCCAGTGGAAGCTCTGGGAGATCTGAGGCGGAGGCCGAGCTAGGCTGGGCAGGCCCTCGGACCAAGGCAAAGGAAGCCTGGGAGGCCGCCCTGGAGGCCAGGGCAAGGGTCCTACCCAGCTCTCCTGTCTCTCTGTCACCCAGCTTGCTCTTATCAGCACAGTTGCACCCTTAGTGACAGTGGCTTTGCTTCCTTGCCCTCTCTGGGCCGCAGGGCAAACCTTTGCTCTCTGCAGCTTCCTCCCCGCCGGGGAAGCACCTGAACAGAGGCGCCAGGCCTGGGCTTCCGGATCCTTCCGGTGATGTTTGCGCCCTGCCAGCAAGGCGAAAGTGCCGAGGCCCAGTTCCTGTTCACTGTGGTCCCTTCCAGGTCACAGGAGGCAAAGGCAGTCGTGTCCTCCCTGCGTTGGGGCTGGTTGGGCAGCTGGAGGCCTGACCTTGCACGCTGTTCTGCCAGCACTGAGGCCCGGCCTGCGTGTAGGGACACCTGGCATGTTGTGGGCCACCTGACTATGGGCTGCTACCACCTTGCTTTGAGGTGGCCTCCTGGGGTCCTTTCCCAGCTTCACAGATGCCAGGCGGGGGCTGCACCATAAGCCAGGAGCTGGCCCAGGTCACACTGCCCACACCTACTGTCCAAGGTCACTGTCCCTGCAGACACTCACAGCACAGCCCCACCAGGTGACAATGAGGGCCTGTCTGGCATCAAACTGTGCAGAACTCTATGTGAGCTCTGCTCAGCAGTGACCTGGAACAAACTGTCCCCAGTGCAGGAATGAGATGTGACCCACAAGGAGGAGGTTCTCGAGCTGGCAGCTCGAGGGAGTGGTAGGGATGACATCTGCGCACCACAATTGTGCCTCCTGGGAGTCATCAGGGATGAGGGACCGACAGGGCTGGCACGTGGCACACCTGGAAACAGCTGAGTCCAGAAAGGGGACCGAGACTCAAGCTGCAGGAGAAGCTGAAGGACACTGCTTGGTGACCACTCTCTGAGGTCCCTGGGGCAGGGACACTGGGAGGCCAGGCCGGATGCAGTACGGGAGCCAGGGACAGGACTGGAAAGGGACAGCGCGTCAGCCCTGCAGGCACTGTGCGCTCGGACACAGCCCAGGACAGGAAGAAGGCAGCGACTGCTCTGGAGTGAGGTAGAGACAGCAATCGCCAGGCTGGCTGGGGAGGCGGAGAGGAACTTTCTAGAGTTTCTGAGAACCTCAGGGCCACGGGAGTCTCAGGCCACATAAGTGCAGACACTGCTCTGTAGCTCAAGTTCAAGGCCATGGTGGGCAGTGTTTCCCAGGCAACTGTCCTTTCCTGTCCTGGGCCAGCACCTGGCCCCTCTCTGGGCTATTGTCTCAGGACCAGGGCCATCCGGTCTGTCCTGGGGGAGAGTGAGGGAGCCCCATCTCATTTCCTCACAGGCCCAGTTCCTTGGCCAAATAAACACAGCCACACACAAAGCTGGCCTGGGGCAGCAGGGCCATGGGGGCGGAGGGGACGGCCAGGCACCTCCTTGTGTGCTAGGGTGCAGGGCTGAGCTGGGCACCACCCACGGCCCTGGACTGGGGCATCCGGACCATCAGTGCCCAGCACCCACCTGCTGCACTTCCCAGGCTATGTGTCCCGAAATGGCCTGTGACCAGGATGTGCCGTCTGCTGCTCCCCAGGAACCCCAAAGCCCCAGGCTTGTCCGGGTTGGGCTGCAGCGGGATTCCAAGGGCGCAGCTTCTCCAGGGAGGAGCTGGAGGGGAAAGGCCCCGCCCTTCACAAGGTGAGGTTAGGGTTCTTGTCGCCGCCTGCTCGCCTGCCCGGGCACCAAACTCCAAAGGAGCGCGGAGTGCAGCCCCAGTAAGACCACACTGCCGGCGGGAGATGCATCCCCGCCCTGCTCCCTCTGCCTCCCGTGAACACAACTCCTTTCTGATCTCACCCAGGGCGTCCAGACAGGCTGGGAGGCAATCGGGATAATCCATTTTAGAGAGATTGATCAATATCGTTAGGAGCCTTTTAAAGGGTTCCACAGGCTTCAAAGAGCCAGAGCAGATGGCTGAGCTGGAAATCAGGGGACAGAGGGTGACGAGAGGGCAGGCGCTACCCGGAGGGATTTCCAGACAGTCCTCTCATTTCCTACCAGGCTCACGGAGCTCGTTCCAATCAGCACAAGGGCCTAGGCGTGTAAAGCTGCCGTCCAGGGCCCGCCCGCATCACCCGCTGCCCAGCCTGAGCAGTGCCTGTGCCCACAGGAGTACCCTGCCACCTGTCCTGGGCATCAGAGGTGAGGGAGGGGGACCATGAACAAGGAAGGCTGGCGCTGGCCCGGCTCCTACGTCCCCTCTGCCCTGGGACCCACAGGCCACTCTGCCACAAGACCTCCTGCCCTTCCAGGGCAACGCCTGGTGCCTGCTGGCATCCTACACAGGGCTCAGACGGCCTGGGCCTAGGGTGCCACCACCCCAGTGTGGGACAGAGGTGCCGGGTGTCATCCCAGGGCTCTCTGGCTAACGAGGCCAACAGGCCACCTAGAGTCCAATGGGCAGGGCGCAGGCCGCACTGCGGGCACAATGCACCTGGAGCCCTGGGCAGGAAGGTGGTCGTGTCCCGTCCCGGGAACGGGCGTGTTGGGAAGCAGGTGCCAAGGCCTGTTAGCCACAGTCCTGTGGGTTTGGTTCTGGCACCACCAGGCCTGGGTGCTGGGGGTCCCAGATGTGTGGGGAGGCCCCATGGTGCGGCCAGACTGCCTCAGTTTCCCCAGGGGTTACCATTCTTCTCCCAACTCACGTGGACACAGGAGGCTGTGAGGCCGCAGATGGCCAGCAGGGAGCTGACCTACCGGCCCTGACTTCTCTCCCAGGGTGACCAGGACCAGGCCCCACGCGCTCTGCCCTGGAGTGTGGTCAGCCCGGACTCACACCTAGGACTCACACAGGGGCCTGACCACAGACGGCCCTGTATCTGCTGCCAAGCCTCAGGTCACGAGGGGTCTCCTTCAGAGTGCAGGGACGGCTGGACACAGAGCCCTGAGATGGGCACCAGGAGCCACTGCTTCCCCTAGTCCCAGCACCAGGGCCCCTCCATTTGCAAGGAGGCCAAGTCAGCAACCCTGGACCCTGGTCAGGACCAACAGCCCTCTGCACACATGAACATGCACATACACGCACACACGCACACACACACAAACGCGAGCAAATGCACGCGTGCGACAGTGCATCCCCCGCACCTCCTCCCAGGGCTGCTGCAGGCAGACTGGCCAGCAGCCTCCCTGCAGTGATGATGTCTGACCCCACCCCGGGACACAGACCACGCTGCCCAGGATGGGCGCCAGGGCCGCCAGGAGCCGCTGGGTGTGGCCACCAGCAGCTTCCTCTGGGACTGTCAGTCCCGCTGGGATGGGAGGTCCCAGGTCTCAGCCCCAATCCTTTCCACCCTACCCCGCCCCTATTCCCCTATTCGCTCCGCTCCGGGGCTGGGCTGCACAGCTCCTTCTAGTCCACAGCCACATCATCAGGCAGTGGATCAACAAATATTTACCCAGCACCTTCCTGCTAGGAGAGGGCGGGGATGGGACTGTAACAAAGTCCCTGCCTGCTCCGCGGCAGGGCTGGGATGGCACGCGCACACACACACACACACACACACCCAACACGCCCATGCACGCAACCCTCCACACCCCGCACACGTGCACACACACCCAGGACTCTGGGCAGTGTCACCTCCCCCAGCTCCTCAGGGTGGACCATGGCCCTCTGGGAGTCACTGTGAGATGCAGGGCAGGTGCTCAGCAGCACACACCCCAAACCCTGCACTGTGCCCCCCCCCCAGACACACAGAGCAGCCTGCAGACAGGAGGTGGGTGAGACTCATGCCTCCTGGGGAGGGAGCTGGGGCAGGACTGGGGGTGCTGGGGCACAGGGCATGGAGGGATGGTCAGGGCAGCCACCCTCCCAGTGCAATTCCAGACCCCTGGTGCCAACAGAGAGACCAGGGTTCAGGGTGGAGTCATCACCCCTCTGCCTGTGACCCCGGGGAGGCTCCGCAGGAAGGTGGCTGCAGGGCTGGGCCCCATCCCTGCGGGCTGGGGGGTGCTGTGGCCTCCGTCACCCATGCCCAGCTTTTGCTTGGCTGCTGCATCCCAGGGGTGCTTGGCACCGCCAGGGCCTCATTAGCCAGGATCTTTACACAGCTCCAGTCAGACCTTCGCAGTGCCCTGGGCCCAGGGTCAGCCCGGCGTTTTCGGGGTAAGCACAGTAAGACAAAGCAGCGGCTCCTCTCAGGGCTCCGTGTGGCGGGGCGCAGCCCCTGGATCTGTCCTGCCCACCGAGGGGGGCTCGAGTCCCTCCCTGATGCCTGAGGCCCAGAGCTGGTAACCTTTGTCCCCCTAGTAAAACACACAGGTTCCAACAAGCTCAGAGCCCTGCTGCGGGGCGCAGATCCCAGGCCGCTCAGGCCCCTCAGGCCCCCCAGGTTCCCCAGGCCCTGGCCAAGTCACAAGCAGCACTCGCCAGGCCAGCAGGTGGGGAGTCACAGCTTGGGTCTGGAGTGGGGCGGGTGGGGGGGCACCAGGCTTCCCTTAGGGTTCAAGTCTCTAACTCAGATAGGAAACCAGCTCCAGGCCCAGTCTTTCTCTCTCTCTCTCTCTCTCTCTCTCTCTCTCTCTCTGTCTCTCTCTTTCTCTTTTTTTTTTTGGTACCAGGGATCGAACTCATGACCTCACGCTTGCTAGGCAGGCACTTAAGCCACTGAGCTAAACCCCAGCCCTCCAGGGCCAGTCTTGATGCCCTGGTCAGCCCAGGACCACCTAGACAGCCCAGCAAAGCAGAGGTGGGCACTGCAGGGCCAGCTGTGGCCCAGAGGACCCTGGGACCTTTTGAATGCGGTGGACAAAGTGGCTCCCCGGCCCTGAGACTCTCTGGCCCAGCCGCGCCCACCTCCCTGTCCTGTTCTGGCCTTGGGCCTCGATCCTCCCTGTCCCCCAGGGCCCCCATGGGGCCTATGAGAACGAATGGCGGATTTTTCAAGGGGAAGAAGAACCCTCACGATGCCGCCATCATACTGTCACCTCTCAAGGGCCCCTACGTGTGGACATGTGTCCCCCAGCTCATGTGCTGAGTTTCTGCCCTGAAGGAATGGGGGGGGGCTTTGGGAGGTGAGAGGTCATTGACAGAGCCTCCAAAAGAGGCCCGAGCCTATTGTGATGGTGCACTCTTGCAATCCCAGTACTCTGGGAGGCTGAGGCAAGAAGACCTCAAGTTCCAGCCCGACCTGGGTAATTCAGTGACTCGGCAAAATGTAGTCACAAAATAAACACGTTAAGATGGGCTGGGGTGCAGCTCAGTGCAAAGGTCCTGGGCCGGCCTGCCACTGCCACCACCACCGCCACTGCCACTACCACCACCACCAAAAAACACCCAGAGTTTTCTAGGGACAGCGCCACGGAGACCCAGGGCTCAGACTTTCAGCTTCCAGGATGGTAAGCAGTAAATGGCATCTGCTGCCAGCTTTCCAGGACGCTAGGATGGTCCCCGGGGCCCCTGTGTAGCCGGGAGGGCCAGGAGCCTGCACCACTGTGGTCCCAAGGGGAGTCTCAGGGACTCTGTGTCTGCAGCTCCTGAGGAGGCCCTGCCCGCCCAGAGTTCTGAGCCCAGATGGGGGAGGGGGGACAGACGCACACACCGCTCCCTGCACATGTGACAACAATGGAGAGACTGCAGGCCACCACTAGGGACATTACCCGAAGCCCAGAGCCCACAGGGCCCCAGTCACCCCACAGCACTTCACATCTCATCACCCAGAGGGGAAACTGAGACATACTAAGGCCTCAACCTGCAGTCACACAGGTGAGGGAGGGGCGGGCACCCGAGCCAGGCAGGTGGGGCCACCCGTGGGCCCCTGCATGATGCCCACCAGGGCAGGACAGGGCTGGGGTGGGGTGCAGCCATGCGAGGGCCGTGCCTCTGGCGGGCCGGTTTGGGAGAGCGGGCTGCTGCTGCACAGGCCCAGCGTGGCGGGAAGGCCCAGCCGAGCAGCGGCCCGACACCCCTTCTCCTGGCTGGGAGACCAGGCAGCCACACCCACCCTTCTGGGGACCAGGTGCTGGTGCCCGCAGTGCTGCCCCTCGCTGGCCCTCCTCTGTGACCGGCCCTCCCGGCACTGAGTCCTTGCTCTGAGACTTCCCTGCTCTCTTGCATCCAAGGGCCGGAGAAAAGCGACCCAGCCGTCACCACTGGAGGCCCTGCCACACTGTCCCCCGCACCCCAAAGCCCCACCACCAGGCTCTGCAGGGCAGAGATAACCCTGCTGGCGGTGCTGACTGTGGCCACTCTAGCCTGCCGCCCGCCCGCCAGCCTGCCGGGCGTTTCAGGCCAGTGGCCCCGGCCCGTCCCCGTCAGCAGCTCACGGATGGCGGCAGGAAGTGGCAGGAGGCAGAGCCCTTGACAAAGAGCGTGTCCTCTGTCAGGGGAGATAAAGCGCGGGCAGGAAGGGGCACGGGAGCCGCAGCACGGGTGACAGGGCACCGGGCCTCCCGGCCACGCGGCTTTCATCTGTCGCGGTTCGCCGGGGAGCCCCGCTTTATCTCCCTCACAGGACGCGAGGCCACGCGGCAGACACTTGCTGCAGCCGCGGCGCCCAGGAAACATTAATATGTAAATGTCACTCCGAAGGCAGGCGGTGAAGTGAAGTGACCGCTGGGCGACGTGCTGCGGGCGCGATAAAGAAAGAAAGAGACGGAGGCTGCTCGGCCTGGTGCAGGGCGCGGAGAGCCGGGGCTCCGTGCTCCCCAGTCGCCTCCTCCCTCCCCAGGCTGATGGCTTCAGCCACAGGCCGGCCTGCGTGTCCCCACCGGGCACAGAGGAGAGGCAGCCGGCCCGGTACTCCAAGGGTCTCTGCTCCCAACTGGCCCTGAGGAAAGGCTGGGGGACCTGTCACCCACCGTGTGCACGGCCACAAGGTGACGGCATCTGCCCTCCCCCACGGATGCTGGATGCCACCAGGAACATCAAGAACCAAGATTTGAAGCTGGCCCAGATACACATGCCCGTCATCCCAGCCTCTGGGAGGCTGAGGCAGGAGGGTGATGAGTCAGTGTCCAGCCCAGGCAACTTGGTGATTTAGTGAGACCTGCCTCAAAATTTAAAAAAATTATAGATACAATTTTTAAAAAGGAGCCTGGGGATATAGCTCAGCTCGCAGGGTCCAGTACAAAACCAAGACTGGGCAGAGCAGCAGGGGCCCACGCCCTGCCACAGCAGGGTCGGATGCGCACCCACACTGCCCTGGAGTCGGGGTGTGACAGTGTCAGGTGCCTCAGGCAGCACATGCCCCCCCCCGCCCCCGTGGCTGGGCAAACTGAGTCTCACAGAATGCTGGACACTCGCTCATAGCAGCGCCCCCACCCCTGCCTGCACCCCTGCCCTCCCAGCCCTGTGCTCATGCGAGTCCCCACTGTGGAGCCCCCACAGCCCGACACACAGACACCGTCCCAGCCCCATGCTTTCAGACAAGCTGCTCGCCACACGCAGGAAGCTGCCCGTCTGACCTCAGCCCAGGCCTCCACGGTGCCCAGTCCCAGCCCAGGGGCCACCTGTTAAAGGACCTTGCCAGCAGGGGCCCTGCGACCCCAGCTGCCAACTGCACTCAGAGTGGGTCCTCATCTGGGCACAAGAGGTACCCCCTGGCCCCTGGGCAACGCCCTAGGCCCAAATACAGATGGTACTGACTGCCAAAGGCAGGGGTTGCCAGCCATGGTGGCATGTGCCGTCACGCCAATACCCCAGGAAGCTGAGGCAGGAGGGTCACACGTTTGAGCCCAGCCTGGCCAACTCAGCAAGACCCTATCTTAACATTTTTAAAAGACAAGGCCAAGGATGCACCTTAGTATGAAGGCTTGGGGTTCAGTCCCTGGGCCTGAGCTGAGAGGTGCAGTGTGGCAAAGCTCGCTGGGAACATGGGTGGACCTGTCAGTCAAGATCCCAGGGGACCTCCAGGACCCCAGGTGCAGAACTTCTCGCGGGCTCCCATGCGACGCAGACGGCCTGGAAGGACCCACTGGTGCAGAAAGCCATGTGCACGCCCTTGAGGTCCCCAGCGGCTGGGAGAAAGCTCCTCTCCCCCGGGGCTCACTCTCCCCTTCTCTGTCCCCTCCAAGCTCGCGCCGCTGAGCTGGTCTCTCCCTCACCCGCTGACCCTGTGCTTTTCCAATACACCTCTTGGTGCCGTTACTGGCTTGTCTCATCCAATTCTTTCTCTGAGGCCAGAAGAACCTGGAATACTTTTGTTTGGCAGCTGCTTCTGAAGAAACCACGGACGGTACCACGGATGAAACAGAAACACCAAAAGCAGGAATCAAAAGCAAACCAAAAGCAAAGCATGCGCCAGAGACCTGGACGCGGCTGCCGGGGCCTCCGTGCCGGGCAGGAGGGCAGCCCCACCTGCCACCCCACCGTGGATGTGTACACGTGTGGGCTTACAGACACATACACGCTTACACACTCACATGCACACACCCCCAAACCCTCTGACTCTTGTCCCTGGGACCCCTGCAGAGGAGGTGCAGGGAGAAGAGCAGGCCCTGATCACAGCCCGGGGGGCGGCAGCGCGGGAGCTTGGGCTGGATGGAGCCTCCTGCCCAGCAGCCTGGCCACCGCCCAGGCTGGTGGCTGTGCAGGGCAGCCGGGCCTCCCTCAGACTCTGCAGGCCAGGGCACAGCACCACCCCATGCTCCAAGGCAGCCCTGAGAGCAGGGTCCCGCACCGGTCTCTGGGCTGGGAGGTGCCCTGTGCCTCCCCTCCTCCGGGACAGAGGAGACAGCAGGGAGGGTGCCAGGCGTGGTATTCCCGGCACTGGGGAGGCTGGGGCAGGAAGATCACCAAAAGCTCAAGGCCAGCGTAAACTACATGGTGAGAACCGGTCACAGAAAGGTGAGAGCAGGGAGGACAGAGAGAGAAGAGGAGGGAGAAGGCGGGGGAGAGGAGGGAGAACGGAGCACAGCTGTAAAGAGTTGGGGTCTCCAGGGCAGGAGGTGTACTCTTTAACGCTGACCTCTAGATGTAAGAGTGAGGCTCTTCTTCAAATGCAGCTTCCTGGGCTGCCCCCGTGGGGTCTCTGAGGTTTCAGGGTCCTCCAGGGGTTCCCACAGAGCAGCAGCCCCAGGCAGCATGAATGCAGATTCCGGGACTCCTGATGGAGGCCCTTACACCCTGTAGGGGCCTGGTTTTCAGGGTGCACCATAGGATCCTGATACTCAGTGAGGTTCACACGGGTGCCATGAGGGGTGGGCAAACCAAGTGTCCCCATGTCCCTGCAGAGCCCGGGGCCAAGGCAGCGGCGAGAAGCCGGAGAAAGAGGGACCGCAGGGATGGATGAGGTGCGGGTTCCCGGGCAGCTCAAGGCCACAGCAGGGCATAGTTCTGTGGCCTCGGGGACATTGCCTTCCCCCACGGACAGAAAGGCTGGGCAGACGGTGGCCACTGTCACCCAGCAATGTGTGGGGAGCACAGGAAGCCAGGACCACATAGTAGGGGTCCCTGTCCCCAGTAGCCGCACCCGCAAGGGAGGGGGAGACAGGGTCCAGAGAGACCAGAGTCAGTGGGACACAGGGGTCACACTGGCCACAGCAGAGAGCTGTCCCCAGAGTACCTGCAGGCCAGGGCAACACAGGCACAGGCAGGGGCCTGGCAGAGCAGCTCAGAGGCAGGAGGAGGCCAAGGTGGGTCGGGTGTGACCAGGTGGGCAGGGTGTCATGGCTGCGGCTGGCCTGACCATGGTGCCGCCCACCTGTCCCCATGGCCCTGGTCTTTCTCTGGTCCTCAGCCCCTTGGAGAGCATTGGCCTCCGCCCACGCCGCCCTTCCCCACTCTTCAGCCCAGCCAGCCGCGGTGCTGAGGGGCAGCCACGCTCTGATGTAGGACTGAGCTGTGACATGTGTGGCGTGAGGGACGCTTCATTTACCACGGGCCATAATTGATGTTTATATAAAGTAGCTCTTAAAGCTACTCAAAGTGGGAGATGAAAAGCAATCAATCAGCCATTTGCCTTGAAAGAGGGAAGAAAACATATTAAAAGCACCCCAAAAGCCGTCCTGGGGAGAGGGCTGCAGAGCACTTTGAAGTTGGGGTCCCTGTCATGCAAATGCAGATGAATCCTGCCTGCCAGGAAGGGTGCAGCCAGCCACTGGCTTGTGGAAGAGGTGGCGGCGAGTCTGGGTCCTGGGGGAGAGGCCAGGCCTCCGATCCCCGGGCCCTGTCACTGACTCCAAGTCTTCTGTGGCCACCCTTGGAGCTGCAATGCCAAGGGAAGTGGCCAGGATCGAGTCACAGGGAGGGGCTGAGACCTGACAAGGCCCAGAGCGACGGCACGCGGCAGGCCATCCCCCCCCCACCCCGCCTATGCGCTGCGTGGTCCTCCTGGGGGCCGCGCCTTCCTCTGTGGCTCCCACAGAGGTGCAGTGGAGCAGGACCCTCTCTATCCTGGGGCTGCAGGACAAGCGACAACCTTGGTGGCCTAAGATGACAGGCAGGTGTCCCTCCCTGTCTGGGGGCAGCCATTAGCAGCAGCGCCAGCTGGGAGCAAGATGTCCCTGCCATCTCTGCCTTCTAGGTCCCAAGGCCGCCTGTGATAGCGTCTGCCAATGATGCTGTGATTACGGGAGGCCCTCGGATAATGGCATCTCAGTCCTGACCGCCGAAGTCCCTTTTCCAAGCAATGCGGCAGACACGGGTTCTGAGAATCAGGTGACACCTCCTGGGGGTCGCCTTTCAGCCCGGTGTCTGCTTCTCTTCATCCAGCTCAAACAGCCTCCAAAGCCAACATGAACCCAGGGCCTGACTCACATGCCCTGCTCTGGGCACAGGTACACAGCACAGAAACCCGAGGACAGGTCCATCCAGCCAGCTTGTAAACGAAGGCCTGGGGGAGCCAGGTGCTGAGCGAGGTCCAGAGCTAGGAGGAGCACTGTAGGCAGAGAGAGGGGCAGGTACAAAGGCCCTGGGCTTAGGGATGGGGGGTGAGGAACCCCAAGAAGTTACAGGGAGGGGTGGGGCTTTGATGGGTGGGATGGGAGTTATGCAGGGCTCCCATACTTGGGGTCCTGTCTCCCTAATGCTGCCTGAGCTCCCAGAGTGACCATCCAGTAGCAGTCTGAGAGGCAGCCCTGTCCTGCCAGGGCAGACGGGGACACGTCGCAGGCCGAGGCACAGCGATGCGTCCAGGCTGGGCAGGCGCACCCTCCCGCTCACACCGGGAGTCGGGGGCATCGGGGGCTCTGCAGCTACCACCTCTGTTAAGGACTCAACAGCCCCAAGGAGGCGGCTTTAGCTCCTGGCCTCCCGCACAGCCCCGCGGGCAGCAGGACCCAGCTTCTGGAAATAGAACGGAAACTCGGGCCCTAGAGGACAATGACAAGCTGGCTCACAAAGTGTCCCCTTCTGAGAAGCTGGGCCCTGGGGTCCTGAGCGGGCTCTTCACGGCCTCGGTGTCCTCGTGGGCACTGCCCAGCCTAGTAAACCCTCCCTCTTCTGAGCCACACTCAACGCGGTCCCAACAGGGAGCCATACGTCACCAAATCCAGCAAAAACAGTGCTAAATTGAATCAATTCATCTTGGAAATGGCTCTTGTCAGCTTCTGTCAGAAGAGCCGTCGGCAGAGGACAGAGGGACAGGAGGGGCAGACGGGACATGAGGGCGGGGTGGGGGCAGCACAGGGGACCTGGAGGCAGGGGGGCTCACGGCACATTTTTGGGGTGGCACACACGCCCCAAGACGGGGCTTCCTGCGTCTCCCGCGCACACAGAAGCTGGTTACAAAGGCTCAGCTGGTACCAGCCTCGCCGGCACCACCTCCTCCAACCTGTCCGCCTCACCTGCTCCGCGCCACCCCTCAGCCCCGCTGCTGTCCCCTCCCACCCCGGCCACCTCCTGCAGCTCTGTCTGGTGCAGGCAGCCTGCCAGGGACTGTCCTGGGGTGCTGCTGGTAACTTGGCCTCATAGGCCCACTCAGAGTGGCCCTAGAGGACGCAGACTCTTGGAGGCACCCTGGGCTTCCCAGAGGATGGGACACAGGCCTCTCACCTCACCAGTGTCCCTCCCCTTGGGCCCTATGGCCCAGAGGCCATCAGCTCCCTCCCGACAGCTGGCCAGGGTGGTGCCCAGGACCCCCGGCTCCCCCAAAGCTTCTCTCCTGGGCAGCCCCTGGCCCCACCTCCCCCCAGCTCGCCTTGGCTGGTGTCACCCGCATGGGTCACTGTGCAGCACCCCTCTCCCGAGACTCGGCGTGGGCACTGCTCCTGGGCGCTGTGAGCATGGACGGAGGAGGCCTGGGGGTGGCCACTCTGTCCCAGCCAGGCGCTGGCTGCACTGTGGGATCAGTGTGCACCCCAGACTCCTGCCGAATGTTATGCTTCAACAAGAGCTGAATATTTGAAAAGAAGACAAAGCACAGACCCAGGAAGGCCAAGGCAGGCCTGAAAGCTTGAGCTCAGCCCGGGCAACTTAGCAAGACCCAACTAAAAAAGGCGGGAGGTGGCTGAGGGTAAAGGCTTCAGGTCTGATCCCTGCTGCGGGGGGGTGGGGGGGGGTGGGGGACACTTATGGGGGTGACCTGTGTCCTCTGTAATCCAGGTGGTGAGGTCCTGATGCCGGCCCTACACAACTCGTCAGGACACAGACTCAAGGACAGGAGCAGGGCCTCGTGGACCTGGGGCCACTGGAGCCGTGTAGAGCAGACGTCAGGGTCTGCACCACCCAGGTGAGCGGTGTTGCCAGGGGTCCAGCAGACTGGCCCAGTGCCCACTGCCCACTTACCCCCAGCCCAGCGGTGCAGGGGAGGCAGAGAGAGGGTGCCGTGCACCTCTGGACTTGCTGCCTCCCAGCTCGGGCTCCCCTCCTGTGCTGGGCAGGGCAGACGCTGCGGGCAGGACCGCAGGGACGCGTGGTGAGTGGAGGGAGACGGAGGCCTGCAGGCGCCACGGGGGGCTGGTGAGGTTCGGGGCCCCCAAGTGCCAAGTCTGCCAGCTGACAGAGCTTCCCAGCCACCCAGCTGCAACCAAACCCACCTGTGCTGTCCTCTCAGAAGCCGTGCCCACCAGTTCATGTGCCCAAGGGCAGCTCGGCACAGGGATGCATGGCTGTCACCTCACTTGGGGCAAGAAGGAGCAGCCCCGTGTGCCCGCCATGCCCCCCCCACCAGCCACTGGCCGGCGCACCCTGACCGGCCGGCAAATAAACCAACCAGCGACGGTGCCTGACACTCATCGGCATTTCCACAGCCCAGGCGAAAGCGCCCTTGGTGAGGCACTGTCTCCGTCATGAGCAGACGCGGGTCCGAGGCTCTGGTCACCAGCGGGCCCCGCACTGCCCTGCCTCCCCTGCCATCTGTCCCTTTCCTGAGCCAGCTCTTCCTGCGGTCCTCTGGGATCCTAGGGGTCTGCCCAGTCCTCCTGTGTGCTGACCCCATTCTGGGGGCCTGTGCTGTGCCAATGGGGAGCCGCGTGTGGTCACCGAAGCCCAAGCCGCTGCAGGGGATGTGGCGACTTCAGTTCGTGTGCTGCCCTGCCCACCTCCCCTGTGCTCCAAAGCCCCAGATGCCATGGACAGCACACACAGGATGCCCCCGGCCCTGGACGACTGCCGGCGCCTGTGGGTCAGGCCCAGGTGATGCTCCACTTCACCGGCCGGGCACACAGGAGGCTATGCAGGCTTCCCTAGGCCTCACCTCTGTCTGCCCATGCATGCCCAGTCCTTGCAAGGCACCTGTCTCCAGACACTGATTCTGACCATGCTGGGCATGAGCGCCCGCCATGTCCCCCTCTGTCTGGTCTGTCAGAAGGTTTGTGGGGATGCACTTGGAGGCCCCGGATTCAAAACAGGCTGGCTCCAAAGCAGCTGCAGAGCACTGGCCGGGCCTGGGCTGTTCCCTCCAGCCACCAGCCAGGCTGTCATGCAGGGTCCTGGGCGCTGTGCCAGACTTTGGGCACTGGCTGTGGCACTTAAGGGAGTGAGGGTGCTCCACGGAAAGCCAGAGACAGGAGGCCCATGCTTGTGGGAGGGTCATATGACGGGCCCAAGAGGTGACAGAAAGACCCCCATGGATGGGTCACCTGTCTGCCCATTGTTTCTGCTCAGGGGGCATCGCTGACCTGTGGTGCCACCGACCCTGGGTGATGCCCTGGCAGCATCCTATGCAGTTTATGGTGCTTGGAGGGAGATTGGGACTGGGACATCTGCCAGCCAGGGAGTCCCCCAAGGGCGTGGGAACATGTTAAACCAGCTCCTGATGGAAGGTCGAGGGGCAGATGGCAGTGCGGTGTGGTAAAGGTGGGTGCGTGTGCAAGTGGGCGTGGGCAGCGGCTCTCGGGACCACGGCTTAACAGCTGACCTTCCCTCCGGCCTTCCCGTCATCTCCAGCTCAAGCCCAACGGAGGCACCCAGCAGCTCCAGCCCACCTGTCCCTGCCTGTCCCCACTCGCCACACCACTTCCCGGGACTCTGAAAGCTCCAGACTGTGGGATCCAGGGCTTCCTGTCCCCAGCAGCACTGGGATCCCTAAGTATTTGCTTAATCAGACCCTGTTGTAACTCCCTCATCCTGGGCCGGGACCAGACCCTGGTGGGCTGGGCTCACGGTGGACTCTGCAGGCCCGAGTCGCCGCAGGCAGCTCAGGAGCAGGGACATACATTTGTGTCTAGGCCGCTCTGGGGAGCTGGGCTGCTGGGGTTCAGCAGATGGCTCCAAGTCAGGGCTCCCAGACCCTGAGACCAAGACAGTCTGTGTGTGCCTGAAGCCGCGGGAGATTTTCTCAGCCATACAGAGATGTGATGGCTTATAAACCAGGCAAGGAAGAGACTCAGCCATCACAGACAACAAGACAGAGCAATTAAAACCATCCAGGGGCCGGGGATTTAGCTCAGTGGCATAACTGCCTGCCTGGCAATCGTAAGGTCGTGAGTTCGGTCCCCGGTACCAAAAACAACAACAAAAAAAGAGGCTATCTGAGAACTGGGCGTGCTGGTGCATGCCTGTAATCCCAGCAGTCAGGAGGCTGAGGCAGGAGAAGCACTGTGAGTTTGAGGCCAGCCTGAGCTACAAAGTGAAACCCTGTCTCAAAGAAAGAAAGGAATAACATACAAGCTATGTGAAACTCATGCACTATCAGAAGTTTCTGTGTGATGCTGTGTTATAAGTGGACCCACAGCTCCGAGAACCATACCAGGAGGCTCCACCAGATACCTCTGCCACTTGGGTGCCCCAACCCCCAGAGCCTGGTGTGAACAAAAGCCCCCTGCTACCCCCAGCTCGGGAGTGACTGCCAAGTCTGGGCCTGGCAGGGACTGTGGGTGGCTCTGCAGGTGGCCAGTGCCTTCCTGCAGGGTCAGCAGCCTGCGCCCTGACCACCCTGTGCCGGAGCCCCCTCCCGGTGAAGGAGTCGGGGTCACCATCCATCTTCTGTGTCTCTGGTCCTAATTAATGCCAGTAAATTCCCCACCCGGCTGCTTTCTGTCCCTGGCATAGTATGTTATTTACCTGCAGCTAATAGGTCCATGGGTAATGATAGTCTTGTATCAAATGACGGCTGCTTGGCTTCTGACAGTTTTAAAGACCAGTCTCGGGGACACTACAGTGTCTAATTACAGGGTCTGTCATCGGCAAGGTTCGGTTCAACACCACCTCCTTCTCCCGCGGGTGACACTTCTGTCCAGACAGGAAATTTAAGCTCAGCCCCGACAGTTAAGGTTAAAAATACTGCTCAGTACGAGGCGAGGGATCATAATTTGGGTCGCTGCCGTGTTTAATTAATTGGACTGTGGCAATCAGGGCTCCGCGGGCCGTAATTACAGGCAGGGCGAGAGGGCCGCTCCCGCGCCGTGTCTTACAGCTGTAATTTCGCGGCGGCTCTGACCCCGCTCCGGGCAGGCCCCGCGCTCTCCCGAGGCACCGGGCACTTCATTAGGCGGCCGTGATTTGTGAGCGCAGGCGGCCACCGAGTAGGGGCAGGTGGGGCAGGGGGACGGGGCTGGCCTGGCCCCGCTCACCCAGGTGGAAACAAAGGATGGGGACAGCCCCAGGGAGCAGGGACCCCGCTCCGAGGAGGCCCCACTCTGCCCTGAGGGCCGCCCCCGGGCCAGGCCCACCTCCTATTTGCTCAGGTCCTCCCAGCCTGGAGGAGGCTGCTGCTCCTACCCCTGAGCGCCCCGTCCTGGCCTGTCCCTCAAGGAGCAGCTCCTATCAGCCACGTCCTGCCCCTGCCTGTCCCTGTCCCAGGCTCACCTGGCACCGCTGCCCAGCCAGTTGTTGCCCTTGGCCTCAGCCCCAGACGCCCTCCCCTCCTCCAGCTCACGCGCCTGACCTGGGGCACAGAGGCTGTGATGGAGACCGTGCCACCACTCAGGGGCCTGCCCGCTGGCCCGAACCCTCTGTGCGCCTGGGCACAGGGGGCGGCTGTGGGGCGACGAGGCATTCTCTGCCTGGATGGCAAACCCTGCTGGATGCGGTGGCACGTGCCTGTCATCCCAGGCTCTGGGAGGCTGAGGCAGGAGGATCGAGAGGTCAAACCCAGCCTGGGCAATTTAGCAAGACCCTGTGTCAAAATAAAAATCGGAGGGAAGACATAGCTCAGCACAAAGGCCCTGGGTTCAACAGCTAGGATAGGGTGGGCTTGGTCAGCCTCGACCCCGCCAAGCCTCGACCCCGCCAAGCCTGTGTTGTCACCCACGTAGTGGCCACAGCCCTCCCCTCCACAGAAGGGTTGCCACAGCCACCAGACCAAAGCAGATGATATATTTGCTGTTCTCAGCTGCTCCATGCCCAACGGTGCCCTCTTCTCTCTCTGGGCACCTCCCCACTGCCACTTTCCCTCTGCCAGCCTGCCCTTCACTTACAAGGTCTCAGGAGAGATTGGGCTGATGAGTGCGGGAACAAAGCCACGCTCAAGGGGCCTCGCCTCTGATCACCAGGATGAGGGGAGACCCAGAGTTTTCCGAACTCCTCACAGGGACAAAGAAACAGTGGGTCACAGGCAGTGCGCCACGGTACCCACTGCAGAGGGGCTGCTGTGGGCAGAACAGCGCCCCTGATGGATCTACTGGGGTTTGCACCAGGGTAGCTCTGCCCTGGGATTACGATTCGGGTGGGGTTAGTACAGTGGCTCTGAGCCAGGCACAGCTGGGGTCATCCCCATGGAGCTCAGGGGACAGGCGGATGTACACGGGGACCACACCAGGGAGCAAAGAGGGAGACAAGCAACATGGTTACCCAGCCACCAGCCAGGGCACACCAAGGACGGCCAGTGAGGGGTGCGACAGAGCCACCTAGCCCAGCCCGCACAGATCTTAGGCCCCAGCCCAGGGCCAGGGTAGAACAGGGTTTCACAGGCCCCAACTGGGGTTCCCTGAGCAGCTCCCAGGCACAGGAGGTGCAGCACAGCAGGGAGGGCTGACCCGCTCGCCCACTCAGTGTCCCCGACTAGGGGACCCAGCACTTGTTTATTAGGAAGCCAAGGCTGGCCCACAGCGCCTCCGCCAAGCGGAGCAGGGAGGGAAGCGGGCTTTTGAAGCGTAGCCCAGTGATTTATTTCAGCCAATTACTGGCGAACTTCCCCTTCCCAGCAGCTCGTAATTGATTAAAGCCTATTGAAAACAAATTACCCAGCTCCAGGATGCAAAGACCTGTTTATCACGCCTCCGCCTCCTCGGAGGTGTGCAAGGATCCACCGAGCCCCACCTCCCTCCCCCTCCAGACCCAGCCACCGGCCTCCCCTGGTGGCCCTCCCCCCTCCCCCCCATGAGGTGTGTTCACATCACTGCCTGCCTGTGAGGACTTTCTTGGAGTAGTTTCCCCTACAAGGGGGCGCTAAGGAATACCCTCACGCCCTTGCTTTTCCAGAAGGTTCTTCTGCTGCGTGTGCTGCTGAGGCTGCAGGGTTCCGCTTCTTTCATCATATTGTGCCAGCCAGAAAGCTTAAATTTTCATTTCAGGTTTGACTGACCAGGTATAAGGTAGCACCACAGGTGGCTTTAAAATTTTTTTTTTTCTTGAACCCAGTCCTTTAAAATTTTTTAAAAAATTGCTAACTTGTTAAATTGCTCCAGCTGGGCTCAAACTTGGGATCCTCCTGCCTCAGCCTCCTGAGTAGCTGGGGTCACAGGCATGACATCATGCTCAGCTTTCATTTCTGTCACAGCTCATATTGTCAGCAGGATACCCAGGTTGGGGGCACAAAGATCCCATGGCACCTTGAGCCAGGTGGCCCCCCGCCTGAGCACCCACCTCAGGGGCCTCTTAGGTGGCAAAATCGCCGCAGAGTGAAGGTTACGGGACACCAGGCCCCAGCTCTGCGTGCAAACGCTGAGTGTGCGGATGGGACGTGCACCAAAAGCAGGTGCTGTGCACAGGTGTGTGTGCGCCTGTGTGGGCTGCACGTGCACATCTGTCTGCACACAGTCATGCTCGTGTGTGTGCTGTGTGCCATCCGAACCCCTGCAGGGCTGAAGGCAGACCAGCGTCTGGCAAGAATGACATCAGCTCCCTGCCTCAGTTTCCCCTTGTGTAAGACAGGGAGGTCGTGAGGACTAACTGTGCCCTCAGCGCAGGGCAGGTGCTGCTTGGGCAGGGTCAGAGTGCTGCCACCCCGGGCCCTGGGCTTTGACCTGGAACAGGTGTTGGTAGGGGTCTGCCCGTCCCTGTCCCAGCCCCCACCCGGCACGGGATCTCCCTGCAGACCCGAGAGGGTGCAGGTTCACCACCCCCAGCTGCTGCTGCCCTGAAGCCCACGGCCTGGGCCACGAGCAGGCTCCTGTCCATGGAGAAAATATGCTTGGGCCTAGCCACAAGCTAGGGACTCTGCGGCCGCAGGTCCTGGGTCTCAGGCCGCCACTCCTGGCTGAGGCCTTCCCTGCATGCTGGCGACGTCCCCGGAGCGCGCCCCAGCCCCCTCCCAGGCTGGCTCTCTCCCTGTGCCCCCGATGGCATGCAGCCGCTGCCCCTACCCCGGAAGCTGCCTCCCAGTATTGATGGTTCTGCTCCCTGGGAAGCTGTGCCGCTGTGGTCCCAGAGGTGCCTGTGTCCCTGGACTGAACGCTATCACTTAGCAGCATAAACCTGCCGTGACGGCCCTGCCAGGCCCAGAGGCCACCACCACCCTCCCTGACGCCAGCGCAGAGAGCGAGGCTCTGGGAATTAGCGCCAGCTGCGAAGGAGGGACAGGGGCAGGTCATGGTCCCTGGCAGCTGGCAGTGGGGAAATGAAGCAGGAGACCCTGGCCCGGCCTGACTCTCTCCCCCAGCACCCGAACTCCGGCCCCACAGGGAACCAGCTGCGGTCTCCTCAACAATCCACTCTTGGGGCTTCCACAGCCGGGGGCAGGTGCCACCGGAGGCTGGTGACAAATGAGCAGGCTGAGCGTGGGGATGTTTGATGAATTACTCCTGCGTGTGTCCTTTCTGCAGAACGAGCTGTCCCCGTGGGTCCCAAGCTGCGCTCCCCTCCCCCAGCCCCAGAGGGCCCTTCCTGGCTCCCGGCTTCCTGTGGGTTCACAGTCCCCTGGGTCCAGCTGTGCCCCATGTCTCCCTTTTAGTGCTCTTTGCCCTGGGGATGCTTGGGCAGGGTCCCCCAAATTAGCATCACACAGGCTCAGTGGGTTCTGGGATGATCCTGGCTTTTGATGCTCTGCCGCAACATCCCTGCCTTCCCCTCCCCATCCTCTCCTCTTCACACAGGACCATGGGCCACCAGAGGGGCCACACTCCCTGAAACACAGCTCAGGACAGCTGGGTCTGACCAGAGACTCCAGGCAGGGTGGGGACCACTGGACACTGCCTCTAGGCCCCAGGGGAGCTTAGCTCATGTCACACACCAATGTCAGGGCACTCTGAGACCCCTTCCAGGGACACAGTGCATTGGGGTGCAGCAGTGCCCCTCAACGCTCACCTGTTGGGGTCCCGGAAGGCGATCTTGTGTGTAAGTGGGGTCTCTACAGAGGCCATGAGTCAGCTACAAGGTCGCGTTGCTGGAGCCATGTGAGGCCCGAGTGCAGTGACCGGTGAGGCCTAGCAAGGCCTGTGTGGACCTGGGGGAGTGGGCGCCTGGAGACCGAGGCACAGATGAGAAGAGTGGCCAGTTGAGGGCCATTGTGGCCACTCACTAGAGCCTGGAGCAGGTGGGGGAGCCCCCCAGAGTCCGGGGCACAGCCCTCCCCACTTGTTTCCAACTCCTGGCCCCCAGGATTATGGGACAAGATTCTTTTGCTGTTTTCTGCTGGGTGCCTTTTCAGGTGCAAGGGATTCAATCTGAGGCCCCCTGAGCTACATGGTACCCGGTGAGAGGGGTCCCAGAACTAGGGTACACTGAAAGCTCGAGCCAGGCTCTGGGGAGCAGCACATGGGGCTGCCTCAGGGCCAGGCCACCTCTCTCCCTGAAGGTCACTCTCCCGCGGGCCTCTGCTGAGTCCCTAGTGCCACACACATGCCAGATGCTCCATGGACACCTATGCCGTGGACACGAGGTCGGGCCGGCACCTTGCCAGGCAGCTGCAGGGAAGAAGGAAGGAAGGAAGGAAGGAAGGAAGGAAGGAAGGAAGGAAGGGAGGAAGGAAGGGAGGGAGGGAGGAAGAGAGGAAGGAAGGGAGGGAGGGAGGAAGG